>JAVQKG010356080.1:0-12050 GCA_036025885.1 Hypseleotris bucephala | reverse complement strand
TGATAAAGGTGTGAGGTAATTTTTAGACATTTTTATGTCCTTGTTTATATATACTTTGTAAGTAAATATTCGGTAAAAACATAAATCATTTATTGTGTCATTATTTGTAGCCTGTATACATCAGCTGTGTGTATATAAATCAGAAGCAAAGAGAGCAAAAAGAAGCAAAAAGTGGTTGGAGTTTTTTTGGAAACCCCTAAAAGTGGTAAAATGAGATTGTCTCTCATAAAATTCCAAGTGGGAGCTCTACAAAGCAGCTTGTTTTGGATAAATATTGTGTGTTTGACGTTGCCAAATTTAAAATGGTAACCTACATGTATTGAAAATAGACCAAATAAATGTGCAAAAAGGCATTGGACCCAGAAACTAACATAGATGCAGTATGCCTCTGATAGTGGTATCCCATGATTTAATGCATTAATGATATTTGAGTGAGTGCCCAGCAGTGCCCGGCTCCTCACAGTCCCATCTGTAGCAGTTAGCACCTCTAATTTTAGCCTGGACGTTACAAGGCTGGGGCTGTGAGCGATCAGTGCTGAAGCTCATTTAGACACAAGCCCTAATGGTCCGCCATGTTGATCCCTCACACTGAAATATATAAACGGAAATTCATATATAACAGAGTGAGGGCATCTATCTAGAAATAATGGGGAGAAATGACTGTTTATGATGCTACTGTGTAAACATTCAGAACCATTGTATTGTCATGGATGGTTGGTTTCTTTATATTACTGTTCAAAGAAATAAGTGAAATGTATACGTAACTAGACTATATAATCAAATATTTATATTATATTTTTTCTTCTTATATTGTTAACAAGCAATTAAGAGCCCACGCGTCGCCGCAAAACCATGACAAATACGGGAAGGGCCTAGTTGACTTTTTTGATTTGTCTGGATGTTTGTGAAGGATGTATTGCCAAATTTTCCTAAAACGTCTTTTGTATATACGGGGCCCTACTGAAGCATCATATTGGCCAGATGTGTTCAGAAGCAGGGGGTTTTGCAGTGCTTCGGGTTTGAGCCTAACCGGGCAAATCATGTGCAAGTTAGAGGCTGTCAAATATACCTGACTTCCCAATATATATGATGTTTTTTGTCTTTTCTTTTCAAAGTTGTAACCTCTACATATTGTTTAGTTCCACTATTTTGCTTACAATTTTGTCAGCACATTTCAGAATGCCAAGTAAAACCCTATTGCTATTCCAGTGTTGTACAATAGGTCCTCACAGTCATCCCTCATTCTTGTTCAAAGTTTTAGCAGATGCACTGAATCTGACTTTAATCTCCAGTCTTTGATTAAATTTGTCGAAGTGAGACGCAACAAGAACACAAATGGAGGTAAAATGTGTGCTGGGTGGTTTCTGATTAAATGCTCAAAAACATAAAACAAGGCATGACAAAGTGTGTTGATTTTTGTTTTTAAGCGCAAATTGTTGTATAAAGGCTTGGGAAAATCATAAACAATTTTTTTTTTGTTTACATTTTTTAAACTAACCCCAGACCAATGTCCATCAAGTTTGTTTATTAACTTAGTGTGTCCCTGCAAGGCTACTGTAGCTGTTTAGCAAACCAAATCTGCAGAAGTTAATATTAAGTTCTCAAAAATGTTAAGAAGGGAGAGGATTCTGCTTCTAAAATTGAATGGGTTTGACTGACTTTTGAGGTTTATATTAGATAATCACCAATTAAATGCAAACTATCGATATACGGAATATCTAGGATCGCTTCCATGGCAGTATAATACTAAATATATCAATAAGAATTAGTGTTTAGTCCCAAGTTATTCCCATTTTAAAGCACTTTTATTCTGCTTCTGTAAAAATATCAGGTAGTGCATCTGAACTAAACACTTTATTTATATTCAGTTAACGTTTAGATACTTGAGATAGCTGTTAAAAATCCCAGCAGGCAATTGAGGCTCATTCACAGCTCAGTTCACATGACCAGCTCCCTCGCACCTGATTGGTCCTCACCTGGTTTCCCTGGTGACAAGGAAGAAGCTGTCGTCGGGGGCATCGATCCAGTTGGGGCGCCTCTTACGGATCATGACTCCTCCTCGGGTGTTTCCGGACGAGCTGGTGCGACCGTTGTGCTGCCAGAAATATCAGCCACATTTGAAATATTTGATAAAAAAGAAATTAATAAATAAAAATACGGGGAAAATGTGGTGAAGTGATGTATTACCTACCAGCAGAGGTCCACCCGTAGAGCCTGGGGTTTCTGTAACAACAACAAAGTTAAATGTGAATCTGTGCTGCTCTATATTCTGGACAATGGTCAGAAAGTGGCAGGGCTGACATAGAGACATCCACTAAAGATAAGGTAATAAAGAGGATGTTTGCGAACATTCAGAAACTAGTTTTTGTAAATGTCACAATGTCCAGACTATTTCTGAGTCACTTGCCAACATGACTGTACCATTCGTGTAACTATTAGGGTCCAGATAGAGCCGTTAGCATCAGTGCTAATTGTGCTAATCTATCAAAAATGACTTTAGTATAATTATTTTCCCCTTCCAGCATTTACAGCAGAAATGTGCTTCAGTTTTCTTTAAGTCAGAGCTATTGTGTACAGCAGAGCATTTTCTTATTCCTTCCTTATTTATGCAGCAGGCTAACCAATAACAGACAAGGCTTCCATCAACCAATGATAGACCAAAACCTGTGGTCTACTATTGGTTGATGGATGTTATTGGACAGTGCCACCAGATTTGGAATTGAACCCACACCCTGCCACTACTGTGCTGTATCACAATTGGACTAATTCATAAATGAGCGTGTTTCTAGAATTTGGAAAAGCAAAACAAGACGCAGGTGGCAAATTAGCATTAGCGCTCCCCCAATAATTAGCTTTGTCACATCTGTTCTTTCAAATCAATCAAAACTATAATTTAATAACACACTTCCCACACAGCTCACAGCAACCAAAAATTAAAAAACGCTCAACTAAGAGAATATGATGGCTGAACATTGCAATTTTGTCCAGAATATTTACCTTATTCCCATGACAAAGCTAAAATATTATAGCTTTTAGTGTTTGTGGCAATGAGAAGATTCAATTAGCGTTTTAAAACATCAATTACTTGGTTTAGCTCAAGGTCTGACTTTTCTAAATGAATTTGATGAGGTGAAACCAAAGTACCTAGGATTTTTAAAGTGTTTTGTAGCCGTTCATTCAAAAGTAACTTAGCAGCATTCAATTTGGGACCATTTAAGAAAGTAATTATGGCTTTCAGGCAAAATTTAATTAAAACAGTGATTGAGCCTTATCCCTCAATTTTTAGGATGGAATAGTTAGAATAAATGGAATCAAATACAGAGCGTTGTCAACCCCCAGCCCACCTCAGGCCCATAGTTGCTGCAAAAGGGTAGGCACTCAGACCCTATTAAAATCACAGAAATTAAGACTAGACCATTTTAAATCAAGAACTTACTACACAGGGAGCCAAAAATTGTAAGACCACATTAATTCATTTTTCTTCACGTATTCCATTTAGGGTTGCTCATGGCACCTATGGGCCTTAGGCGGGGTACATCCTGGACAGTTAGTCACAGGGCTGACACAGAGACACAGGCAGATAGAT
This sequence comes from Hypseleotris bucephala, assembly GCA_036025885.1. Lineage (NCBI taxonomy): Eukaryota > Metazoa > Chordata > Actinopteri > Gobiiformes > Eleotridae > Hypseleotris > Hypseleotris bucephala. The sequence goes on along the minus strand of JAVQKG010356080.1, from coordinate 8,464 downwards.
AATCATTCACTCCTACATTAATTCGGTAGGAGCTATTTTGATTGAACAATTCTCCTTAAAGCAAAACTAGGTAACTTTTCTACATTTTGTAACCACTATGGGAATGTTTTGCCTGGTTTATACCTGGTTTAATTCTGTATTGAGTACTGGTTTAGACCTGGTTAGATCCAATTGAGTCCTGGTTTAGTTCTACATTTAGACTGTTTTTAGATCTGGTTTAGTCCTACTTTTTGTATTTTTGTCTTGATTTAGTCCTAATTTCAGTCCTGGCCTTGACCTTGTTTAGATCTGATTTACTTGTAGATCTAGCCATGGTTTATTCCTAATTTTGACCTTTAATAAAATGAATTAACTTTTGATAATTAAAAACTGTAAAACATATACAACATGCTTTTCAAATATTGTAGAGCCCTCCATGTGAAAAAGTTACATAGTATTGCTTTAACACATGTCTATGGAATATGTAGATGCCGGGGAGAACCTACAGTAACACAGGGAGGACATGCAGAGCCTTCAATATGTAACCTGTTGTCATTTACCTGTGCGTCTGTCAGGGTCGGTGCGGCTGTGGTGGTGGAAGCTGCGTTTTCCCAGCATGCCGTGGGTGCCATGGGGCAGAGAGGACAGGAGGCGGCGGGGAGGGGGTGTCTGGAGGCCCGGGGTGCGATGGGAGCGTGGTGTTTGGGCTGCTGGACGAGACTCTGCCAAAAATAACCCCCAAAAAGTACATTGTAAAATTTTAGATCACTTGAGGAAAAGGCAGTGGATTAGAAATAGGTAATACTGAAGTTGGTGTAGTCTGTAACTTTCCTAAAATATGAAAAAGTTCAAAATAAAAATCGAAAAATGCTTAAAACTGGCTATCTGTCCCAGTTATATGATGTAAAGTAGGTTGTCTGCAATCAGTTTAGGTCAGGGGAGGGGCTAAAAGGAAACTCAAATATGATTGGTCAAAATAGTACCCCACCAACTGTAAATTGATGTTGTAGAGGCCAGCAGAAGGACTAAAGTAAAATAATAAATATGACAGATTACCTACCTTACATCAATGCACAGGGTGAGATAAAGCATTTCATACATTTCGAAACTTTTTTTTATTTTAGGAAAGTTACAGACTACACCTTTAAGTCGCAAATTAATTTCAAAAGAGCGCTTACTGGGCTTTTGTATTTAATTTTAGACATTGCCAAACTATGAAAAAGGTTGTGGATGGATATCAAAAAGCATTCCTAATTACATCATTTATTGTCTGAAATATCAATTTAAGTTAATACAAATAATTACTTTACTGTCAAATTTGAGTTGGCATTACTTTCATAGATTTTTTTGGTAATGGTTAACTTTTAACATTTAAGCCCATTAAAAACACATTGATTTATGATTGTGAATTGAATGTGTGTATATTTACCTAGAAACTGCAGCACACTGGTGAGAGTACTCCTCTGGGGTGCCCTGGTTTTGGGTAGGCGAGTCCCCTGTCCTTCAGACACCCTTAACATATCTGAATGTGAAGATAGAAACATTGATTTTAACCACCCTCCAAGTGTGAAATTGTGTCTTCCTCTATAGGCCCTAAACAGAGTGAATACTAAATAGGTCTTAGCTTTTCTGTCCAATCATGCTGACAGAGCTACGATGGCCCAGAAGGAAGAGTGAAAAAGGTGCAATACACTGATAGTCAGAGGTAAGTAGAGGGCAGTTATATTTACTTAACTTTTTTTTAGTTTCTGCACCATACTTTTGACTATGCTGTACTTAAGTAATATTATTCTTAAATAGCAATAACCTATTTCTAAAATGTAAAAAAAAATTTAGTCATTTTTGGAAATTAAAAGATGTGCTAATTATTCAGTATGTTGTCCGTCTGACTATATTTGAACACAAAACAGTATAGCCTATATAAATCTCTATAGCATAATGGATATAGCAGTCTTTTGTCCAGTGTACTTGTGCATGTTGGTATGCCATGCAATGACATTAAACAAATCAAATCAAAACCCAGGCCAGGTCTAATATAACCACCGAAACTAAAATCTTTTGCCATTTCATATTTAATAAATGTAAAATTATGCGTTTAGTCCATTCATTGGGGTTTTAAGAAGACTGTTATTGTGAATGTGCCCTGTTTATGCAAAGAGATGACTATTTCAAATGCTTTCATAAAAGAATAAGTGATGCTTATGAAATGTCAATCTATGCTAAGGTTGAAAAATAGCTTCTAGCCAATTTGCAAATAGTAAGGGTGCTTTGAACTAGACAACATTGTACACAGTAACACTTACCAACTCTATTAGACATTTGTTATGTAATAATTAAGAATAAGTAACTACTTAATTGATCACTTATAAAGCACTACTTCAACACTGACTCCACTGAGTAACAGTTATAAATGTTTAATTCCTAAGTTGTATACCTCATGCAAACCGATACAAATTTCTGAACGCTTGTGTTAATTAAGCATCAATAAACTTCTTATTTAATTATTATTACATGTTAATTAATGCCTTATTACTGCTAAATAACGATGTGTTGCCTTGCACTTTATCTCGAATGTTGTTGAATTTAAATGTTTTTGAACCTTCTGGGCCACCGTTGCAGAGAAACATGTCAAGAATGAAACACTATTGTTAACTACTTCCCATACGCCCCCAAGCTAAATGACCAATCAAAATGGTGACTTACTTTGAAGGGATGAAATGATGTCCCACACATGCACATTCAGATGACATGCCTGCATGCACATAACAAGGATATATTCCCCATAAACCAGAGTCCAGTGCAACAGGCTGTTTAGAAGGACTCGCAGGCTTAACATAAGTGAGGCATTGGATTTGATGAACACCACACACGGACAAATGAAGCACAAAGGACTCGGATGCTTTCCAAGTGACTTTATTGACACACATTCACACACAGAGGTAGAGGATGAGGTGGAGAATATTGCAACAGTTGTTAGAAAAAGGCAAAAAGGAGGTGCAGCCCTATGAGAAATACTACTACAGGGAAAGTGGTATATAGATCCACACTTTGTAATTATTCTACATTATGTAATAAACTACCAAAATGTTCACTTTATTGTGTAATAAATGGATGAAATTTGTAATAAATGGACCCAATGCAATATGTAATAACATTTCATCCATTCTGTAAAAAGTTAGATTTTGTTATTACAAAATTTGGTTAATGAACTTTTGCATTTTGTAACCACTTTCACAAAATGTAACCACCTAAATGTGCAAAAATGTATTGCAAATTACATTGGGTCAGTTTATTACAAAATGTGCTATCACCTTGATTACATTTAGGCTATTTATTACATAATGCAGAATTATTACAAAAAGTGGCTCTACAGGGTAAATAGCATGTAACAAGGGCTCTGATTCACAATGCAGTTTAGATCAGTCTGTAAGCCAAACCTAAACCAGGCTAAGTAGTACATAGAGCAGTGCTTCTCAGACTGTGGTAAAGGTAAAGTAAATTTCGATTTGGTTTGGACATAATTCAATCCTACTTCAATTCAATAGTGATTGCAAGTTAGTCCTGATACAGGCTGCTTTTAGTCCAATAAAATAGAACTTGGTAAGACAAAGATGTCTGAGGTTGTACTGGGTAAGGCTGGGTATGCCTGTTTGTATGTTGGCAATGAAGTGGTATGCAAGTGCTTCAAAACTATAGCGACAAGAGTTCACAAGGTGGTGTAAGTTTGTGCTGACCCCAATTGTGCCGGGAAGACTAGGGTTTCTCAAACTGTGGGGTGATATACTAGTGGTACACTAGTATATCTCAGGCTCTTTTATATACTTTATATACTAGTTAAAATTTAAAATAAATATTTTTTAATCTTGCTACAAAAATTTTATCACCTGTTTAGCAGTAATAAAGCAATAATAAATTGGTAACTAACAAGAACTATAAATAAGCCGTTTAAGCAGAACCCCAATTACATACAATTTTGCTTTAATTTAGACATTAATAACAATATTTATAAATTAATAGTGTTTTATTAATGTTGAATAAATGCTTTGTAAATTATCAATTAGTGTTTACTAAAGTGTAACTAACCTGACCCTTAATTGATGCTTAGTTAAGTACGTTCAAAATCATAAATATCAGCCAAATGATGGATTAGAGTCTGCTATCTTCAATATGTAATGCTTGACTACACACTGCAGATTAAGACGTAATTGAGTACAATGCTGTTTGTTCTTTTTAGTTTCAGAGGCAAACACATGATGAAACAGCAGCAAGGAGACAAAATGCCTTTTAGCAGAAACCTTGGATAAACCCTTCACCTTGGATGGCTCTTAAGTAGACATTGAAGTCAATTGTGTACAGCCAGCAAGGATCAATAACATTTTTAGTTCACTGTGTATGTATAGCTTTTAGCCCTATGTAATCTATGCATCTAGTGTTGAATTCAGTGTATGTATTATATTACATTATAGTATGCTAAAATATTAATAGTTTATTAGGTATTTGTAGTAGTAACATAAATTGTATTGTTTTCTAAATATATATGTGTAGAATTGTGTTTTACTTATTATAATGAACAGTACTGTGAAGAAATGACAAATATATAGAAGAAAAGCAAGGTCAGACATTTGACAAACTATCCAGATTCAAACACAACTTTGTATTGCATAAAGCTCACAGCTCGACTGACTGAGCTACATAAAGACATTTTGAAAAAGTCTAATTTGAGACTGATGCAAGGTGCTCTAGTGAAACAGGCCCATATCTACAAGACAACAGGATGGACTTGAATGAATCTGGTATGACTTCAACAAAGAAACAATGTAGCATATGGCTGTTATTGGATGAGTTGAAAAAACATGCTACAGTAGATGTCTTATGTCAGTCTTCACCACTCATTTCAGTCAAGTTAATTCAGCTAAATCTCTTTAAAGACACACAACAGTAACAGTCCACTCTAGACAATCCATTTCAAGGCAAAAATAGTCCTAAATCCTCCTGTAGAGAGGAAAAGGAGCAGTGCAAAATACAGCGTCTTATTTAAATACATTCTACATCTAAAGAAAGCAACTACAACTCTGACTAAACTCTAGTGGTGCAGTCTATTATGTTTGAGTTGGGCTTTGGTTCTGAATGAATGTGTTTATCCTTTAAATAAATACAATATATTTGTGTGCAACATTCCCACGATGGTTCAAGTCACAAAAGAATGAAAATAAAGCACAAATGAAAAGATGGTCAGAACTCAGAGTGATGAGGACAGGCAGTCTTTATTGGAAACGGGGCGGGAGATACAAAAACAAAATAATAATATAACAATAATAAAAACAGACAGGGGCAGATGGGTGAGGTGTGGTGAAGTGTGTGCGCTGTGTCCATGTGGCAGGAGTTAGGAGGAAGTAAAGCTCTTACACTCTGCCTTTATGGCCCCACAGTTAATGGGCACAAAGGGCCGGCGCGCGGCGCGGCGCAGCTTGATGATGTCACGGCACATGTGCCGAGCCAGCTTGGTGAGGCGTGTGGCCTGCAGCAAAAAGGCCTGCTTGGTCTTCATGGACGATTTAGGACTGCCACTGTTACGCATTGGAACCATGTGATTGGACTGACGCGCCACATGACCTCGGGGGCGGGGCTCCTGAAACAAGAGGGACAAAAACATACAGTTAAAGGAAAATGTTGAACACTTTATCACTACGGGAGGTCTGACGGAGCATTTTAGAATGACAATTATTTAATAGCTATTTTGAAACAACCTAGGAGTCATGTGACCTGGCTGGTGTTGCCTGGTAACAGGCCATCCTCACATCCTCTTCTTCATGTAAAGTCTTTAACCTGAAGTGTACGGTGTTGTATAGTGGTGTGTACAGCATTGTGAGTGCTTACATTTCCTGCTGGGCTGGGAGACGTCCTTTCCTCCGAGCCCTCCGCTCTGCTTGGCATCTTCAGGCCACCGTACTTCTTCCAGTACATCCAACAGGACACACAGAGGCGACACTGCATGTTGGGGGGGCCCCACGAGTACCACTGGGCTGATTGCATGGCTGTTCATTAACGGGACAAAAATACCAGGATTAAACAACAGGCCCCAAATCCCACAGCTCATCGATCCCTGCTTTCAGCCTCTCTCTAAGTCCATTTACAACTCACCATGGATTCAACATTCACAAAACATGCTGCTTTAAAGGCCCACTAGGATTTGGGTAAATTTAGATTTCCCTAAATATTCCCCACTTTTAAAACTGCATTTCAAAAGTGGGAAACCATGTGAAAATGTGGGGGAATTTCTAGACAGCTCATCAATCACTGCTTTCAGCTTCTCTCAAAATAAATTTATAAAGATTCCATATGTTTAGATCTTAGCATTCTTAGCAGATGTTTTCACTGGATTGATTGACACTGTATTTTACTAAGTAAAAATCTGGTAATACACTGGGAGACGTCCTTAGGATGCATGATAGCTGATTCAATTTACAAGTCAATTACAAGGCCTACAAAATATAAGCAAAGTGTGTTATTGATCATTTTAACCACTGACTTTTTGATTGACACACTACAGAGGCCTGAGAGGGTCAAAACTGAAACTTGGAACTTGCATTTAGATATATTCAGTTCAATGTCAAATAAATAGTTATTTTTCTTTTTTTGATTGACACACTACAGAAGCCTGAGAGGGTCAAAACTCAAACTCAGAACTTGCATTTAGATATATTAACTCATTCCCTGCCAGGGTTTTTCACAACAGAGTGCAGCCACTGCCAGGAAATTTGAGCATTTTCAGGCATCTTTCAAGGCCCACAGAATATTTTGTGTTTTGGATATAAAGACATAAATTATCTCATCAGAAAGAACAGAATGTCTACTTTCCCCAGGAAAAAAAAAGTATGTTTGTAGCGTTTAGTTTTTCTGTAATCTGCAGTTCAGTAGCGCTAATTTTACCGTTTTTGGCTCTCTAGAAACAGAAACGTGGATAATCACGTTTTTTGTCTCTCTTGCTTACTTGCTAGCTTATTTGTGTTTGATTACGTGATTTTGGGGTTTCCTTTGGTCATTTTGACCCAAAAAATTGTCACAGGGTAGAGAAGGGTTTGATCCGTTGTAAACATCAAATATAAAAACACGTGAAAACACGTGAAAACAACACGTGAAAACATGTGTTGGCGGTCTGAGCCTTCGGTTTGGCACGTGTTTGGTAGTGAATGAGTTAAGTACAGTGTAACACACTGTGCAACAGACCATGTAATGCAGTGTACTTGGTTAAAGTTTTGTACGATAGAGTTACATGGCATTACAGTTTGTTACATTGTACTTAATAAAGTAAATACAATGTGGTAACATAGCCTTTTAAAATAAAAATAAAAGTGTCACCAAAAAAGACTCAAGGGTTTAAAGGAAAGTCCAGTTGTGCAGATGTTTTGAGAGCTCCATGAGGCTCTGAGCAGAAACAGCTGCACTGCAACACTTGTCCAGTTAATTTATTATTTATTGTAAGTTATTTTATAACACAAAACAATAAAATGCTGTTAAACATCTTACTCCAAAAAAAACTACTGCACACATTTCAATAGTCAAAAAAATCCAACAGCTATGCTATACATAATTAAGAGATCAGGGGTCTACAACCAGAAGCTCTCAACCATTTTCCAAGTAGTTCTAAAAAGGTTTATGAATTTTACAAAGGTTTTAGTTATTTAAATGCTAAATTGAGCTGTGATCACAAACATTTTAGAGTATAAATCTAAAAAAAAAAAAAAATTAGTTTTCTTTACATTGAAATAAGCTAACAAATCATGAATTGCTCTTTGCCACTTGTAAAAGTATTTCTCATGGCCAGAAAGATTGGAGACCCCTGGTCTAGACAGCTCCAAAATATTTAAGCAACATAATTTCATGCATTTTATGTAGCACTGTTAAAAGCAAAATAACTTGCAGCTATGCAATACAACAAAAGCTAAGTAGTACACTATAGACACTAGGGCTGTAAAAAAAAATCGATTGGTGATATATCGCGATACTTTTTGGCACGATACTTAGTATCGATACTTCCGCTGAGTATGAAAAGTAGTACTTTCATGACGTCATCACGCATAATTAATGAGCTACAGTCGTTCTGATGGCAGAGCTATTGACACCAGTTGAGCTGCAGTTCCCAGGCTGACCACTAGGGGTACTGTATATGAGTGTATAGTGGTGCTTTTCCATTGATTAAACAGTGACTGCTTTGGCCATAAGAGAGATCTTCTTTATACATTTATATTGTGTTTGAGTGTGCCTCTATTAGACCAGGAGGGTATTTTGCTGTGGACTGAAGACAACTGTGTCTGAATTAGAATATAAATGCAGAATTATATTTATTGACCTTTGTGAGGAAAAGTTATTACATATTCCAGAGCCAAAGAGTGACTTAGACATGATCTGTGGAAATAATGATTGTTGCAAATTATAATTAATATTTGCCTGGTAATACTAAATAGTAATAGCTCTTGATTTAGAA
>JAVQKG010356077.1:0-11231 GCA_036025885.1 Hypseleotris bucephala | reverse complement strand
TACTCCAAGTTTTTGGTTTAGAGGATGATGGGAGTCAAAGCGCAGGTATTGGTCAGTGTGAGTGGGTTTCCTGTACACCTCTATTTGGAGTTTCCTGTCTTCTCCAAACATTACTGCATGAGAGCCGAAACGTCTTCAACTCAAAACCCAAGTCCAGATGACTGATTTAAACCTTCTTCAACTTTGATTGACTACCTGGATAAAAGAATGAACCTTCACAGAAAAGTTTACTATTCAATGTTACAAACAAGGTTCAGCAATGTGCAAACTGTATTATTAACTGTTATTCAAATTTATATTACTTGCCTTGGCTTCTAACTATCTTAACCTAGTTTAGCTCTACAAATCTGACCCTAGGCATGCAGGTTTCCCTTGTCACCAAATACAGCCATGGGAGTCACATCAGTACAATACATGACACTGGTGCCCTCGTATTCACCTCTACAATGGCTACCAATCGCCAACTGACACACATATAGAAGAAAGAGTAATAAATCATACCCACTGTTATACCTTAAGGCCACAAAGAGGATATATAGCCTATATTATAAGCGGCGAGGCAGGGGGGAGTGTGGTGCTGTTATGGTGACATCTGGCTGTAAGAGAATCTGTGGCCACTAAGACGCCTGAGGGCCCGGGGCCGTTGACAGGCCTCCACCAAAATCATTGCCACTGATACCAACAGGCCTGTCTCCAGCGATCTGAAGCACTGATAGTGAGAGTGAGAATGCTTTTTTCCAGCTACAGCTAACCATATTAACAATTCTAAGTCAAGAATATTTAATCAGAAGCATGCATTAGTTGACAAAGATGCCGGCAACACAAGTGGCGATTTAGAAGTATTGTACATTATAAAAGTAAAACTAAAAAAAATATTTATTTTTTTGTGTAATTGTCAATTAGGTAGATTGGAAGTCCAAGTCCATTTGCTTGCACCAAAACAACAGATGTTATACTGGTGGAAAGGTAAAAAGCACCAAGTATGAAATTATTGATTGACTGCAATACTTCAATCAATCAATCAATCAATCAGAAATTAAAAACGATACCCCAACAACCCCCCTCCCTCTAAACCCCCCATAGCCCACCCTCCACACATCACCACACATGACATCACTAACACCACACATACCCCATCACCACATGCACACACACAGATGGATAAAATATAAATAAATAAATACGTAAATAAATACATAAATAAGTACGTATGGCTTATGGCTTAATGATTGTTGCTGTATATAGTGGAAATCCATCCTAATGGCTTTCGAAAAACAAGAGCAAGAAAAACATACTGATTTGTCATAGATTTTTATGTCAGATGCCTTTCCTGACATATCCTTCTCTGTTTTTCCAGAATTCAAAGTGGCCCAAAGAATATGTTGACATGTGATCCTTTATGGCTGGTATCTCCTATTTAGTAAATACAATGTAGAAATTGACAGCTAACTAGTAATATTTCAAAACACACAAAATATACAATGGATAGTTAATAACGTAGGTGCATCTTATGCCTTGACAATTGAAAAGAAAAGTTAATCCATAACACATAGTGGACTTAATCTAAAGAGACACATATATACATACACATATATTTTCAGTGTACACACCTGAGGGGATGGGCTCACATTATTAACATCACTTTATTTAACTGCATCCCAGGGCCAGAACTAGGGATACCATTGTGTGCTTTTGCGGAGTCCAGTTTACAGCCTCTCCATTGTTTCAGAGCAGCGGTTGTGTGCAACTGGATCTGTCAGCTGGGTCCATCAGATAAGTGTCTATACCTGTCAAAGCTGTGTGCCTGTCATCCAGCCAGTCAGACTAGCATTGCTCTATACCACTGCCCTGCTTTATCTGTATAATGAGCTGCATTTAGGACCATTATGAGATGACCCCTAGGACTTTCTCTGCTGCTAAGTGGGGGCGGTGTGCCAGTGATGGACAGGTTACAGGAATGTGATAGGTAGGAGTAACTGCAAGGGATATGTGAGGAAATGGTGAAGATGTTGGCCCAAACCCTCAGGCCAGTCTGTGTCAAAAAAGAATTGTAAAAAAAAATGCACTTAAAGCTTGATCTGGGTGTTACAATAAACTCTCCAAACATAAAAAATAAGTGTCAGAGTATCAGATTTTAACTACTGGAACTGCTATCACATTTTCCATGACCTAATTTGAAATAAATATTTAATCAAGATAAAGAGATCTAGTAAGGCAACCGAGCTAACCAAGCAAAATTTTTCAGAGGTCACATTGACCTTACTACACTATTTTGTCTACCAGACTAGAAAGCATACCGATTTAAGAGGAAGAGATCATTAGACAGTTTATTTAAATCCTTGGGATAAGATTATCTGCAATCTATGCACAGTTAATCAGAAAATGTACCCTGATCATTACTCATAAAACTATAATGTTGTATTACCACCAGTACTGTCTTTCTCTGTTGCTTCACTCTGATTCTGCAAGCCTCAACAACTAACCACACAGAAAGTCACTTGTTTTCTTTCCATAGCGCCATCATTTGCCACCCACTTTGTATTCCTTGACAATTAATAGTGAGGTGTTTCCCACAGTCCAAATACATGCATTGGTGGCTGAATATAGGATAATGTAAATCCTTTAGTAAATGATTCACTGTGTCTGTGTTAACCGGCAACTAACTGGCTATAATCTGGGGTGAGGCTCAAACCATGCATAACCATTTCTGGTGGATAAATAAAGTTAGATGAATAAATAAAACTTGCATTTTGTTATGAACAGGCATGTGGTACAGTAATAAACTAACTTGAAATAACAAGCTAGTGAATGTGGTGCAAATGATTATATCCAGGGCCACGATTACATTTTGGCCAAAATCTGATTGTGTTGTTTTTGTTAATTAAATCTGATTAAGTTTACATACAGCACATACGCCCCATATAGCCCTATTCATGCATATAATAGTTTATAAAATCATATCCCGTAATGTAAACCAGTGTGGCATGTCACATTATTCTTCCCCTTTGGCTCACTCCCTTCCTTCCTCTTGTGTTCATAATCAGTCAGTAGAGATAATCTATTGATTGCAACGTCCAAACAAGCTACTCTTTGTTTTTGCCACAAATTGCTTTGCGGATGAACTACAGTTGTTAAAAAAACTGGAAAAATAGACAACAGAGGTGGTGGGAAAACTGAAAGTGGTGCATACTCATTACCATCGCTGAATAAAATAATTAGGAGGTAAAAATAATGCTCTCATCAATCAAAGCAAAGGTTACAGTTTGAGGCCAATGGGACAGAAAACCAGAGCAAAAGTGGCGGGAAAATGAGTCCAGGCCATGGGAACTGTCACAGAGTCAGCTTTACGTAATGAATGTGTCAAAAGGGACTTCAATTAGTGAAAGGAACATTTCACAACAATCTTATATAATTTTTAGCACTAAATAAACAATGTTTGTTATGGACAAAAAAGCACTCCCCAATTGTTGTGGAAGAAGCAAAATACAATATTCTTTTCTTCTGCTTAGACATCAGGCTAATTGTTGGCAAGTTGGGCTGTTCTCAGGAATGTAGTGGTATGGATTTTCTCTTTAGCATAACATTAGCGTATTTTAGAATAATGTTTTTTCTAAAGGTCTTGAACATGGGTATTACAAAAAAAGATATTTTACTCTATCGTGCCATGGTATGTAAAATAAATAAACGTCATTTTTGCAGTCCAAACAAAGATGTCATTTTCTGGCCTAAAATGGCTTTAACACAATTAGGATAGTTTAGTAGTTAAGAAGTTGGATTGATGGCTGCTTGTTTGTTGGTCAAAAGCCCAATGACTTGAAGAGTGCATTGCATGGTGTGTTTTCTTGGCTCGACGTCTGGAAAGAGTAATTGTACGAGTCTTAAGTGTCCCATTTTTTACGAGCTGCATTAGTGTTTTCCATCGCACTGCAATTACGGCTATTCATACACAGGGCAGGACCTCTTCAGTGTGCATTGAATGAAGCCAACTTGCTAGTGCTGCTTGGTAGACAAGTCACCTATTCATATGCAAAACTTATACATGTTGGTATGCAAACAAGTGTGGATGTGTATAAAGTGGCCAAAACAGAGATCAATGTACGCAAATATACAAACTGTTTAACAGGAGCTAGGTCAACCAGGTCTTATGGAAACATGCTTCATTTGTTCAGAAATGTAAGTATAAGTGATATTTATATAGTATCAAATTATGTATATGGAGCAATAATAATGTCATAACTCTCTTTCTTCCTCCCTAGAAACCCAACCTAAATATTTAAGGTTTATCATAATTTCCGTCCAATTTCCCACATATTCTCCAAACATTGAGCTGCCAGAGACATGTCCTTACTAACACACCCTGGTGTTGTATGTAATGCTTATGTATGGATTCTGTAGAAAAACTTCACGTCTTGTACAAGCCACTGTTACCGGCTGTTTGCCACACAACCACAGCTGCACTGGGGATTTCTGCCATTCCTTTAAAGACCCAAATGGGCTTTTCGTGTGGGGCAAGAGTAGCATTCATGTAAGCCACACTCATGTACTGACATAAAACAACATGGGAGACATTGAAGTCGAAGTCTATGCGATAGCTATGCTGTGTTGCTGTTTGTGTTTGAACTTTAAAATAGGTTTAATATGTTTTATTTTGAATGTGTAAAAGATTTCTTTGTGCAAACTGAGCCCATTGCAAGAGGTTTCTTTCGCTGAAGTGTGTTTACTGACCGGAAAGGGCTAGTTAGTTTTACCAGTCAATCAGTTACAAATCGTTAAAATAATAATGTGCCTCAACAGTTACCCATATACAATATATATCCATTACTTCAACAAAATGATTCTTGTATTAGGACATTTCTGTTTCAAATAAATATATTTTATCTCAATATAAATTAATACTAGGGCTCTGACATAGTAAATAAATCTCATGCCAAACTGTTATGATTGTGCCCTGTTTAATATATGACTAGCTTCGCTAAACTTGGCTGAGTTTTAAACCTTCTGGCACAGTGCTGTATTTTTATGCTGCAGTAAATGTTACTGATAACACAACAGCAGAAAAGGCTGGTCGTGGAGACCTGGCACTCGCGTGGCTGGTTAATGTGTACAGACTTAGAGCCATGATGTAAACTTTACTCAAAGAAGCAATATTGACAAAAACAAATGGCTCAGGCACTGCTCTGCATAACAAGTTCCTCTATTGATCTAACTACAAAAGTCATTACCTGTATTGGGATAGAAACACAGAGATTGAACAATTATTATTATTAGGAAGCTTTTTGCACTGTATTGTAACTCCTGTAAATCTTCTCATTTGAGTTCTCAAATAGTAAGAAATAGTGTATTTTAGTCTTAACAATATTGAGCAGTTAATTGGCCCTCATTTGTACAAAGATGGGCAGCGAGCCATGAGAAAACCCCAAGATGCAGCGAAGCGTGGGAAAGTTCACTCCTATGTGAACACACAACTCACATTTGATTTCATGGCAGAGCTTCAGTGTCGCTAAATGTGTCCAAGCCTTTCATGTTCTGGGATACGTATACAGTGCTACATAAAATTTAAGTTGGGGCGCAAGAAGTTCAATCCTCATCTTCTCACCATGTCATTGTTGGTTCTCTTCCCACCGCCCAAAGACATGCTTGTGTAGGACAACTGGTGATTGTAAGTAGTCTGTAGTGAATTTAAGTCTTATACAGCATGTCTGCTTTGACCTTAATTTAGGGTGATTTTAACCTTATTGAGTTATTTCACGAGCTGCAGTTTGTTGTTTGAGATTTGCTTATTTGCATTCAGTTCTTTATTTAGGAAAGTCTTACTTCCCTAAAATGCCCGTGTTGCGAGATTATTTTGACACCACTTTGTGTAACATTGTGAAAATGGTCGTGTATATATTTTTGTCAGCTTTTTCTCTGCGGGCTGTCACAGTACATCTTGTGATACTGCAACCGCACACACGCATGATTGCACGCCAAATCCAGCATGACTCAGGCACCTTTTGACAGAGATTTAGTAGATCGGCTCAAAGTGCGCTACATGTGGTTTCACTTTAAAGGCTCTTGACATGGCGTGCATCAAACACAATACAGTGAAGTGGATGAGTGGATTTACGCGAAGGTGTTTGGAAAAATGTGCACGGACAAAACTGTTGGGAGTGGGTTTGTGTGTCTTGCAAAGAGTAAAATAACAGTTGGGAAATGCACTCCTTACAACAGGAGGGTAAGGCAAAATAATACAGTGCAACGTAGAAAAATATGCCACAGAGAATATGCAATGCAAAGAAAACAAAAGACTTTGGCCTAAGCAGTTCAACCTCAATAACACCAGATCTGCATCATTCTTTTTTTTAGTTCTTGTCATTGTGTAAAAGCTTAAAAAAAATGTGTGTATCACAAGACACGCAATTTGATCCCAAACTTCCAGGGACATGATGTGAAGGAAGCTTCATTCACCCTACTGCTTATCAATTGCCTTGTTCTACTTTGAACCAAAACAGTACAAATGATACTTTATAACATGATATAGGGCAGCAAAAACATATAGACAGAAGGGCTGTAGTTTAACTCAGTTGGTAGAGCGTGCAGCCTATATTAAGAGCTTGCAATGCTTGCTCTTGCGTTGCGAGTTAAAATTCAGCTCATAACAGTTTGCCAAATGTCAATTCGTACGTTTCTCCCTAATTTCCTCTCAATCCTACTATCCTGTCAAATAAAATCAAAACGGCCAAAATTATCTTTAAAAACATATAGACAGAATATTGTAGTTGCACATTTGAAAAATATAGTAAGAGTAAGTACAAGACAGACAAGTTGTACAGTCTAACAGCAGTAGTGAAGGACTTGTGATAGCACTCTTTCCTATACACTGAGGCTGACCACTAATAAGCAGCTACAGCAGAGTGACCCAGCGGTCTGTGGCTAAGGAAATGTACACAGGCACACACAACGGTTCACGCATGTGTGTTTTCACCTATGGGCTCATCAGGGCTCCAGCCACCCCCTCATTACCTCCACACATGGGCTGGAAACAATCAGTCGCTCTGCCCTCCATGTCGACCAGAGTCAGGGAGTTCAGACCTGCAGAGCTAGCATTAGACAAGCCTCCATCACCACAGACACACTGGACTCAAGATTAGATCCAGCTTTACAACATTACGTGCAGCACCATCTCACAAACACATGTCTGAGTATTTACTTTCCTGAGAAAAACAACAAACAAGTACTTTCGTTTTTCAAGTCGCCTGTTTAGTTTGAAGGTATTAGGCACTATAACAATTCAAATCAAGTTTTAATTAATAAAGTAATAATTGATTTAGGATTCATTGTGATTGGAAAATCAAGATATTCGATCAAGAAAACTTGCCATTTTTTTTCAAACCAACCAATCAATTTACCTACTACTATTCAATTTGCAACAGTCAGAATACTTGATACTAATTCTGTCGTTTACTCTTGCATTTGTTTCATGGTGTGAGTACACATTTTTCAAATTTGACCCAATAGAGGACTTCAAATGAATCTATCCTGAACTTACCACACTAAAATGGTTTTCATAAGGATGCTAACATGTAAAGATAAGAAAAAGTTGAAATTTTAAATTGAATTTACAAAAAAAACAAGAGTAATGGCAAAGTCCTGGATGTCTCTAAATCTTCCAGCAGTTGACAGACAGACACCCTCCAGTACACAGAAATAAACATCCAACAGAGCATAACACCATAATGATCATGTTTATAGAAACATGTACTTGCAGAATGGGTGCACGCAGGACAAGTGCACTGAGTGGACAGGGGACAGTGGAGGCTGTTATTCTGGTGCTGGCATCTCAACCTGACTATAATCTCCAGGGTGGAGTCCATATTGGGTTTCTAGGCAATACACTGTTTTTACTGCTTATTTTGAAAATTAGGTTTATGGAGCCAAGAGAGCAAAAATGTATATTTGGTAGATATACAGTAAATAGATATACAGTAAGATATAATGATATAGTGAATGAACAACTGTCTAGGAATACATTGTAATTACTAGGACAAATATGAGATAAGATGCTGGGTGCTGACGCCTGCTTTACTTTTTGTTTACAGTTTAGTGGAGTGAGGAAGACACAACAGATTGCAACCTGCATCAGATACCATCTGTCATTGTTTGGAGCATGAGTCCAAGTCCAAGTCAAAGTCTCTCATTGCCGTCACTGCTCTTTATGACACATTTGTTCTCTTTCTGCTTTCATTTGCATAATTTGGCATGTGGAAAATAGCTTGTCAAATAAAAGTTTAAATTTGAATCAATATACATAGCTAATTAGACACAATCCAGTTCATATTTTTACTTTTAATACTTGAGACATGTTTTGACATTTTGGCCGATATTTACCATTTCTCACTAAAGTACAAACAGCAATCGACACAACTACATTGAGCTAGAGTAATCAGACACAGAAACTGAGAAAACAACATTCATTTAAAAAAAAATACAGAACCAAAGTGATTTCAGTCCCAGGAAGAGACTGAAGCTGGATTTAAAGTAGTGTGGGACAGGTCAGGAGACACTATAGTCCCAAAGTCAAGGTGATGACCAGAGGGCATCTCAACACTCACAAAGCCTGCCCTGTTGAGAGGTCAAGAGTGGCCAAATGGACATCCACAGCCCTGCAAGCCGGTCCTGCTAAACTCTTCACTCAAGTACCTGCCTTCACCTCTGTCAGGCTGGGCACCGCCGGCTGTCACATGAGACACACTGACAAGACAAGACACAAACAGATAGAAAGGGCTCCATTGTGTCCTAATGATGGGGCCTGCTGAGATGAACTTTGACCTGATTGGCCTGGTGGGAATGACCTCTGACCCGACAGTGACCTTTCGATCTTCACTTCTCACCACAAGCTGCCACTGATGTGTCCTGATGTTTAGGTCCAGGATGGAAGGACATTGCTGTGTTCATATGCAGTGATTATGACAAGAAAGAGGAACAAGATAACAGGATTTATGTATTATATACGGGTTCTAATTCGGGCCTCATAAAGATCGCAAAAATAAAAAATCTCCAAAATACATATTATTTATCAAAAAGGTTTTGATACACAAGGAGGCCATCAGAACCAAATGCTGTGTGCCAATGGCAACATACATTTGCTGGCGACAATAATACTATACATCTAAATATATAAAAAAAGCCTAAAATACCTATTAAATTCTTTACACATCCCCACTAAACACATGTAGAGCAGTATTGTATCCTTAGTTGCCCCTTCGACTTTGGTCTAAACATGTTTGTGGTCTTGAAATGAGTTAGTAAGAGTTCTTCACTGTGGCCTCCTTCATTATCTGCTCCTCTTATCAGCCCAGACACTCCTGACTGTTCTTGAGCTCACTAGAATGTCATGGAGGAGATGTTTAGACCCACATTTTTAGACTAATGTCTGTCTACTGCCTATCTATGTGTCTGTTTTCAAGTACCACTGGAATGACAAAGATGAGAGGGTTGGGTACTTTTAAAATAATTCAAGGTGGCGTATAATGAAGAATGTAAAAGTTTTTTCTTTCATAGACAGTTGTTACATCAAAATAGAAAGATTCTTAAAGTTTACTTAATAAAAAGGAAATTGTGTCAGTGGCTAGACAATAGAGAAGTTGAGTAATTTATGAGATGCCATTGACACAATCTGTGGTTGACATAGTGTGACTAAAGCCCACAGAAATTAATACTAAAATGGAAAATAAAGATATACTGTCATATGCTTATCTAAGCTTCTCTAGTAAATTACTGGAAGTGATAAATAGTTTTTACTTCCTGCCTGGTGACCCATCAAAGCCTGAGATTAAAGCAATGCAAAGGATGTTAAAATACTGCCAAACTTCCCCCTCCTTAAGTGCTTCTATTTCTCACCCTCTATCACTATATTAGTTGGGGGAACAGGTCCACACACTACAAACTTCTATTAAGAAAAAAAAGTACTGTCTTAAAAAAAGCACACATAAAATGTCCAAACTTGCATTATACGGCCCAGTGTGTATTATAATATAGCAATTAAATACTTTACACAAAAAAATACTTTTATCAACCAACCTGACAGAGAGCAAAAGCTATGTTGTGTTTCTTTGAATTTATGTTGAAAAGCTCTTAATGAACAAATACTTAAAAGCAAAAACAGGGTGGGGACAGGTCTTTTGATAGCCGCCATTCACTGTGCTGTGACCATACAGTTCCCATCAATTCATAGACTTAGCCTCAAATAAGAGCTTCCTGACTAGAAGACGGCTGTATCCTGTGTGTACTACAAAGTTAATTACACACAATTGGAAGGTGTGTCTCTTTAATTGTTCAGGAGGGAAACACTAGACTCAGAGGTATACAAAAACGATCCATTATGTTCTTTGGCAAAAAACAAAGAGAAAAAAATATAGACTACAGACTAAGTTGTTAAGTGTTTGGCAAAAAACACTGATGCCATGACAAAAGGAGACGTGGCATGGAAGCGACAAAGAGTTAACTCGTAAAATACAGAAGCACATTATAGTTTACTATAACATGGTACTGCAGTGTTGCCTAAGGCTTAAGTCTGGGCTCAGAGTACCACAGGACCACTGTCTGAACCACAAGTGGCCCACTCCACTCTTTACACACTCATAAACACGCCTGCATTAGGAACAGTAGTTAAAATCATTCCATGAACCGATGTGGCTACCACGTAATGACATAACACACCTAAGTTTCCAATAGCTTTGTCACCTCAGCAAATAGGATGTGTTGGGGCAATACATTGTTTGTTAGCTTGTTGATAAATTCAGATATACTTTTGACCTGGGAAGGATATCATGCACTTGACCCATTTGCAGTGGGTGATAGCTAAACAGCCCCCACGAAACTTCTTAGATTTTGAACAAGGATCTTGGTCAGAACGTAACTTGAAGATTAGCTTTTTTTGTGATGATTTTCATATTCATGGGGGAAACCAAATTACCTGGAGAGAACCCCCAAAACAAACAAAGAAGATGCAAACTCTACCAAGTCAAGGAATCCAACCTGGAACACACTTGGTTTGAGGAAACAGTATAATCCACTATTTTGTGAGATTTGCAGAAAAAAACCAAATATAGGCCAAGGAAGAAATCAGATTTTGTACTGTGATGATTAGTTAAGGTCTTTGCAGTGTGCTTGCCGCATTGCAATTCCAGTTCCTACTAAGATACTAACTCCAGCTACAAAGAGGGAGTAGAGGAACATAACATTACTTACTA
>JAVQKG010356004.1:0-10909 GCA_036025885.1 Hypseleotris bucephala | reverse complement strand
GCCTTGTAATTTTTTTGTTGTTTTTTTTTATTCAAATTCAGCATTTACCATTACATATGAAGCTGATGCAAAGATCTGAGCATTAAAAGTGAAAAGAAAAAATAATTAAATATGTTATTTTTTGGATGTTTCAGAGGGGACCCAATTGGGTCACCCGGATAACGAACGTGCAGTGTGATTTAGGGTCCCCAGAGGGTTAAATCACACTATAATAACCATTTAACTTGTTAACATCCATCAAGGTTGATAAGTGGCACATAATTTAATGGAACTTGATAATAAAGGCCGCTCTTGAAAGACAGAAACTAATACATATTGTCCCTTAAATTAATTGACTATAATTTTGTGAATGCTTTGATTTTTTTAGTTTTAGTTTACAATAAATAAAGTTGGTTGTTTTCTTTGTTGTCTCCACAGGAGGAGGCCGAGACCACTGATAACAAAGTTGCTGTTGAACAAATGAAGAAATCTAAAGGACCTGTGCCCCAGATTCGACAGAAACCAAAGAAAGAGAGTAAAAAGAAGCGATAGACACCTCTCTTTTGTTTGTATGTTTGAGTGAATGAGTCTACTTTTTAGTTACCACTACAGCAACATATGGCACAACACTAGTTTCAAACACAGTTGACTTTATTTTACTCATAATTAAGTGTTCTTTTTACATTATATAATTTCAACTAAATTGTGCATTTTTGTATACATAATAAAATTTGAATACAGTAAATTTGTTTGAAACTCATGTACATTTCATCCAACACATAAACGTTTGTTTATATAAACAAAAAAGAAATGATTTGTGCATTATGTAAAATATGACCTATGGCCAGTTCACCATTGTTTCTTTTCATGGACCATTTTTGATTGTAGTTATATTGAAATCAATTCACACTACATTGGCCCATATGCCTAACTAACATAAGCTTGATCCTGTGGCTAATTTAAAACTTTTTTAGTTTGCTACTGAGTTACTGGTCACATGACAATAATACTATACGGTATATGAAGAACTTCAGGTCAATATTTAATGTTTAATCAGCACAGCAATATATCACAAAAAGATGTCATAAAAAGTAATTGTCACTAAACCCAGCTTTATCAGATAAAAAGATGGGAAAATATCTCAACATGAAGCTGTGAGAAAATCAAACTGACATGGTTCTGCATTAAAATGGCTATATGTAGAATAAATCTGCAGTTATGGCTGCTTTATCAGTAAACACATTTTTTAAAAGAGCCCAATTATGTAAGTTGTGTGTGCTGTTGACACTTCTGTCCTCTCCTTTACGCGATCAGTTCTACGCTGTACGTGAATGCTGACTGGTGCTGCGTAAACAGCGTAAGTCCATCAGTGATGCAGTACGCCGTGGTGGTGCCATTCCCCCTTACAAGCCGTATCTCCTACTCTACACCACTCCTCCTCCTCCAGCACGACCACGACGTTGGCTCCTCTCCGCTGAGCAGGCAGCTTCCCCCGCGGGCTGGCTGTTTGTCCGGCGCCTTGTCCACCTTCAGCGGTGCCCTCAGCGCCCCTCGCCTGTCCCACCGGAATGACCTCTTATCGCTGCCTTTCTGAAACCCCCTAAATGGACTTCGTGGCTGGGCCGAGGTTTCCACAGCAACTGGCCATCCGCTTCTCTCACTTCTCTAATGAGGACAGCCGTGCGGATTTAACACGGTTCCTCGCTGCTGCGCGTCTCTGATTTTTGGGCTCAATCTCAAGACGCGTCAAAGGTGAGTTAAAGCGTGTGGCCTTTTGATGTTTATTATAGAAACCTACTTAATTTCACATAAGGCTTTTCTGTTTGTTGGTGCGTATTTCCCCATACGAAGCGTTACGCACGGAGTATATTAGCCCTGACTTGTATTTTCATTGTTGCACAGGCCATTCAGTCAGCGCTGCTCGCACATTTTGCCAGTGGCTGAGCGTCTGACAGGGGGGCTACGCTGTTGACGATTTACTACACCCAATAGCAAAGGGAAGGCGTCCAGGGTATTAGGGGAAAGCTCGCGTTTTGTCTTTTACGCGAACCCAAATCTCAAAAAATACGCACGACATCGACTGCGCAAAAATATACTAGAACAAATCCATCTTCAGCCTTCAAAATGGAGCTTTAGGAGCACCTGTTTTGATTCGTCAGGCCGCATATGCGCTGTATAGAAAACCATAAGCTACGACATAGCAGCCTGGTACCCTTTTACCCCTGTCCCCATTCACAAAATCCACATTTGCGAGCAACTGTGGACCGTTTTGGTAAAGAAGGGCCTCTAGCCTGTGCTTTGCTCTTTATAATAAGACGTTTCCGATTTGACAGCTTACTTATGAGCAGCGATCACCCCACCCCTTGGTTATATGAAAACAGCCTTGCACTACTACAATTGTAGTTTAAATCCTGTGGAAATACAATTTTAATTATGTTCGGCTAATATATGCGGAGCTAAAGTGCTCATTTGCATAAAGCAGTTGGTTCGTGTTTTTTTTTTTTCCTGTGAATGAGACCACAGACTGAGACTAATGCATTATGGGAACCCCCATGTTGGGAATTACCTGTGAAGAGCTCGAAGAAAAACGCCTCATCACCTAAATAAACAATATGACAAAAATAGCTCAAGTGCCTATGCCAATTATTAATTGCTATTCCACTTCTTATTCTTCCTAAACAATCTTTTTATAGCCTATAACCTTTGCTGTCCAGATTAGGCTCTTCAAGATGCCACAAGATTCTCAGTTTTACATGTTAAAAAAACAGTAGGAATTTGCACTCTATCTTCAAACTGGTCTGCTGCCATTGTAAGAAGTTGATTATAATAAAGAAATTACCTATATGGCTAACCTTGATAATATTCTGTGATTCTGTGATCAGTGTTCCTCAAATTTGTATATTGTTTAAAGCACGTAAAATTGTGAATGCTATTTGGAAAAATGTGATTATTATAAGTAAATTCTGGACAAAATGGGTCACAACATAATGATGAACCCCCAAACCAGCTGGAAACCAATCAGATTCATAATTGCATTCAAGATAAATTGCATGGCTTCATATTGGAATCTGCTTCTTATGTGCCTGCCAACATTGAACAGAATACATTTCCGGTATTCGCATGCACACAGTTGATATAGGCTACCCTAGCTTAATTTACAGCGTCTATAAAACAAAGCAGTGTGTAAAATATGCATTTGTCATTAGTTTAAAAGAGCCCCGTGGATTTGTTGAGTTAATCATTGGCTCCAAAGAATGGCACCTTAGGAATGAAATGGCATTCATGTCTGCCCCAGCCCCGCCCATCTCTCTGCCTACAGTGAATTAATCATGGTGACATGGCAGCCGTGGCTCACAGCTTGGACACAGCCACCAGTTCAAGATGGACAGGGGGGAAAAAAACAGGAAGTCATTTTTATCAGCTGACTGTGACGGTGCCCATCTCGGCTTCCTTCTGTGTTAGGGAGATAGGAAGATAGGAAAACTAGCTTGTGTCCACATATAGGAAAATGGACGGTTTTGCTGTGCTTTCATGATGACCGTGTGTTGTTGTGAAGTTGAGGGGAGAGTGAGATGGTTGTGTTGCTGAGGTTGTGATGGAGGAATATAAAACCGTCTGTTGTTGAGATGGTACTGCTATTGAGGTGGAGATGGAGGAGAGTGAGATTCACACTATCTATAATGCTGAACTGGGCACCACTGGAACTCCCTAATCCCATTAACATATGATTATACAACACCCCAGCATCAGTTGATTGATTTTTAAAGATCTTGAAACAGCATTTGAAATGTCCCTCGACTAAGATTCAATAGTATTCTAATTGAATTGATCTGGCTTATTTGGACTGCCATTGTTGGATGAGACAGGGATGCTGCAGGACGTTTCCTTTTGTTTTGGTCTTTAGGAAGCACGTTAGCACCCTCCTCCTTCTCCTTCTCCTCATCCCCACGGCAAACTGTAATTTTCCCAGTTTGAACATAGGCCCTGTGGGAACCAACCTGTCCGCTATGACTCACCAACTCTGCTTATGGCTTTAACCAGAAATGAGCAGCTATAGTCTTTTCCCCGGAATTAAAAACATAAAGATTGATCTTGGTGTTACCGGAAGATGCATGAGATCAGACAGTGTAGTCAGTGTGTAGTGTGCGATTTCAAAATCACAATCAGAAGTGGGTAGAGTAACCTATTTCTTTTGTCAAGTAGAATATAATGTTATTCAAGCAAAAGTGAAAAGAACTCACCCAAATTATTAGTCAATTATGAGTAATCGTTATTGACGAGTTGTCGTAATCAGAAATAGGGTTAATAAATGAAGGCACAAGAACCCCAAATTCAAGGAAAGTTTTACTTTTTATAGCAACGAACTGGACTATAGTATCTAAGAGGGTATTGTTGGGGGAATCAGAAAGTGGAGCTTGCATTAAATTGATATCTGCAATGCTAAATAACAGAGCATATGATTACTGTTTAGGCTAATGAAGCAGTGTGCATATAGCACAGTAGATAAAAGGTGTTTTTTTCAAGTGAGCTAAGTGTCAAATTGAAACTAGTCTGATTAGCAGTGCACTAGTAATCCTCATCTGCACTAACCTCATGACTAATCAGTGCATCTCTGTGTGTGAGGTTTGTCTGCTTTGTGTAATATGGTAGATAGAGAGATAAAAGGTGTGCAGACTGGAGGAAGCAGATGCATGAGTGTGGAAAGTGGTGTCTCAAACACATGTTGTGGATGTTGATATTGAAACGTTTTAATCTTTTACAGAAAGCTACATTTCACGTTGTGGAAATGGAAGCTTCAAGCAATGACCTCTTGACTTATTGAACTGAAACAATTTTAAAACAAGCTGAGGTTTGGAAGTAATAACGCACAAGCAGTGCACTTAAGGAGCAAGCAAAGCATCAAATTCAACTTATGTTCCAAGTGGATTTTGTTATGTAGATTGAAATATCATGAGAAAAATATTTAGTGTAGTCTAAATGGTACTTACATAGTTCATTGTCTATTGTTTTCGCTTCCAAACCACTTTTGTTTTGACCTATGATGTAATAATATTTACAGTTATTTGCATTGTTTTAGGTTACTCACTTGGTTCTGATCAGGTATTTAACTCCCTGCCCTTTGCAAACAGTTAATGGAAGCCCTCCCAGGTTCCTTTGAATGAGTATTTCATGGGGAATGTAATGGATAAAATCAATGCGACTTTCCTCTTCAAATCTACCACATTTTCCCTAGTGTTGTTTTGTTTTTTGACTAAGTTAAAAAAACAAACAAAACTTGATCTAAATTATGCAAAATATCGGATTAAACGTACGTGAAGAGCTTATCCATCTTGCCTGGGGGTTGTGAGTTGTGAATCCAGACCACGTGAGTTTGCCCAGTCTCTCTTTCTGCTCTCTCTTTCACGATTTAATTTCACATCTCCACTGTCCTGCCCTCCAACAAATGTTTTTAAATTGTTGCTTAAAACCCTACATTTACTTCTGTTCTTCACAATAGCTAACACATAAGCAAAGTAAACATGTCTTCGGTGTACTTGGCCGAGACCTTACAATCCATTCTGTTACTTTCCTTTTCCAGTCTTTGGGTACTGTATGTCCCTCTCACATGTAGTATTTGTCCAGAACAGAGTGTTTTATAGACTCTGTAAGCCTTTGTCTACAGTGTGTGTGTGTTAAAGACAGTGATGAATGCTCTATGGACACTGGAGTGCTCTCGGAGTCCATTGTGATCCAGGAGTCAACATTATTGAGAGAAGGGCTCATTCAGTGAAGCCAGTGTTTGTCATGATTCACATAAGTCTCTCTCTTCCACAAACTCTAGCTTTAGTCACAGTCTGCATGACATCCCTCTTTTGATTTCAACCCTTCACATTTTTGGGGGCAGTTGTATTTCCCAGGAAGTACAAGTAACATTTTAGCCTAAATTTTAGTCCACGTGAAATAGCATATGCTCCTTTGCTGGGGATTGCTTGTTTAGGTGATTCCATGTGACAAATTAGAGAAAATATCCTCCTTGAAGCTTGGATTTGCTTCAAGTTTATGTCCGCCTATCCCTCTAAATTAAATATATGTATTATAATGCGCATTTTCAGTGTTTTCACATCTGCTGTGTTGTGAAATTGCCCACATATGTATTTTTTTCCACTGCCTGTTGTGCACATCATAGTTGAAGTGTACATCTTGACTAACCCACGAGACAGTTGTAAAAATTCCATGTTTGATTTGTATGTAATGGAGATAGATCAGAGAATGGAGACTATATGCTTTAGTCATGTAATCACCACCTCATATCTTCTGAGGCTTGTTTTCTACTTTCAATTACTTTGAATGGAAAAACACACAGAGAACTAAACTTTTACACCTTCCTATTTCACTTCCTCCGAAACGTGTACCTTTCATAAAACCTGCATACAATTTCAATCTGGTCTCTTTTTGTCACCCAACTTTCGGTCTTCACAAAGCCCCCTATGTTCTTCTTATAGCTCTGTTAGGTTTCTGGTTTGACCATATTAGGGTAAAGGTGTCAGCTCCAGGGCTAGCTCTCTTTCTGTTTACATTTACAGGCTTAAGGATTCTGTGGTGTGTGTAGTGCAGCAGAGATAAGCAGCAGGGCAGCGAGACATGACTCTGCAATAATTATAATGGCAGAGAGTATATATTTGAGTACTGCTTAGGAACTACTTACTATTATTATTATTAGGTAAGCCAATACTCCATCCAATAAGATAGTAATGTCTGCTATCCGCAGGTTGACTGGATTTTGAGGCGAGTTAAACAATTATGCTTCCATTCCTTCATTATCCTCTTCTTATTCCCAATATAGGGCTTGCAGCTATGGGTGTTAGGAGGGGTGGTTTCTTTTACTTGAATAAAAGATAACTCAATAACTAAATGTTTTGGGTTCTGACATTTAAATGTGAAATCATCTCATTGCCAACAGTTTTTCATAGACAAAAGCATTTGCCTTCAGGCTCAGGCCTATATAATACTATAATAGTAGACTCTAAGGGTGTGTTTTCCATTCTAGATGCTGACAAAACACACACCACAGTTTTAAATTTGAACGTTTTAAATCCAACGCTGACTTAAATGCATTTGATCCTTAAAATTGCAATATCTGATTTTATGATTGGTTACCTAAACCTAAACCACTAGTAGAGCCAACAGAGGGTCTCAAAGTCTAATTTTTTCTCAAATGACTTGTGCCTCTGGTATGCTGTTCTATTTTTGCTCAAATACAAAGTAAAAAAAATAACATGTACTGCAGCTTTAACCACTTTGCCTCTGTACGCTAAAGACACACCATCGTTTTACGTCCTCATCTGCGTAAATCCTCTCATGACGTTGCTACTCGAACATTTATATTTTATTTCCTTCGGTTTTCTGATCTTTTACTCCAAAGGCAATTTTTTTCTCCTGAATCAAAAGGGCGAACTCTCCATGCCTTCATGCTGCTTTGCCGTCCATCACCCATGGGTCTCTCTGTGTGACTCAGTGTTGCTCTGTTGAATCCGATACCCCCCGGTGAGGCAGATTACACCCTGGCAGGAGTTGAATCAATGCTTTACACGCTCATACTTGAGTGAGCTGGAAAGCACTATACACAACTACGCTCCATGTGATGTGATGCACTCCCCCGCACACAGCCGCACTGAGAATCTCCCGTACCTTTATAATTACGTTATGTACGCATATTACACTTAAAACGCCCACCAGGCCTCAGCTGTCCGCAACGCATCAACAGCCACCTACACTTGCACCACTCTCAGAATCTTTGCTTTAATAATTGATCGAGTAGAGTAGGCTGTGAATTCAGTACTCCAGGAAAAGTACTCGTCATTATTTCGGCACAAATATTCCTTATTTGCAGTGCCGTAAGGTGGTTTGAGGGGGCCAAGTGGAGTTGTGTTTGAATTACTATGAAGCAAACGGTAAATGCTATAATTGTTGTTTTTGCTTTTACTTCTATACTCCTAAATAATGAAATTGGCAGCTGTCTTTTCTACATATTGCATTGTCAGTATGGGGACCCTCCTCCTCTTGCGATCCTGTTCAACTGCATTAGCTGCACTGCCTGATCTTAGACCCATGCATTATAGTTGGATTTTTAGTTAGCAGAACAAATAGGTGTCTATAGGATACATATTTGGCTTGATGGGCTGTATTTGTACTTTTGTCACTGATACTATGCTAACTGTAATCTCGTTGATATCAAGACACGCTGTCCATGTAAAAGAAAAGTTTTACGTAAAGAAAATATCTATTATAAATGAATAGAGTAGATATATTGCTGCAAAACGTTATTTTTTTCCAGTGAGTGCATTATTCATTCATTCACACTGTTGCCTCTGTAGCCACATCTGCCATGGGGTGGACAACAGACTTATGGCAGCCATTCTGCAACTATTGCCGTTTGGGCCACCAACCAAACACATCAACATACGTTCAGACAAGGTACTGTAGGTGAGGTCTATTGCCCAAGGACACAACAGCAGTGTCAATCCACCAACCTTCAGGCTAAGCACTAGTTCCTACCCTCCTCTGATTAGTAACCCTGTGTGTTTGTATATCTTGCTCTGACTGTGTTGCATTTGTCGGAAAAAGGATGTGAGACACAACTGTGGCTGGGGCTAGTATGAGATACAGGCTCATTTTCCAAAGCCAACAGCTGCTCGGACAGAGAACCACTTTGACACCTGCACACAACCACACAAAACCACACAACTACACAACATCCACACATCAGCTGCACACGGGTGTCTGGGAAGAGCTGCTCTGACAAAGGAACCAGGCTGTTTCATGTGTCTATGACTGTTTCAGCCTCAAATAGCTGGTCTCACAGTGAGTGACTCAATGCCCTGGAGCCAGCACTGGACTTTAGCATCAACATAGTATTGTAAGGCAAATAGAAAAGAAGAATCATGCTCAGCAAGGCGGTTGTGGGTTCAATCTGTGGATTGAGTCTTTAAGTAAAATCTGCATGTCCTCCCTGTGGTGATGCAAGTTTTCTGTGGGTACTGGCTTTACTCAACTTGGATGTGTTAAATTGATGGCATGACCAAAAAGTAGTTTTGTATGTCTATACACATTTTCAATAATTATAATGTCAGAAGTGCGACATTGTTGGAAAGTTCACGGATGCAATTCTGTGCCCAACATCTCTTTGTCTCTTCAACAATGAGCTTGACAACACCGTGTGACTTGTTGCTTGTATTTTCCGACAGAAGTGAAAAGCTGTATTCTTTCCCTTTCCCTGTATAGAGGAAGAGGTGTGATAATTAACCCACAGAAGGTGCTTTTGTCCTTGTCAAGTCACTGCTGTAAAAGACTTTCATTACAGTGCACTGGGCCATTGTTCAACGCTGTTTTCTTCTATCGATCTGAGAGAAGATTGAATCAACAATAGGTAGCAGTGACTTTAAATGCATATGTGGTGAGATCCAAAGATATATAGTGGCCTCTCTGGAGACACAGCAACTGCAGTGGGGATATCTGAAACTTTCTCACTTCCTTTTATTGATTGAAAAGTTGTTTTCTGTTTTCTTTTTGTTTTAGTTCTGTATGGTAGGTCTAGATCTCTAGGCAAAGAGTGTAATCCTGGTTTTGGCACATCTTTGATTTGCTTTAGCCCTGGTTTGTCCCGTTTAATTCTTTGACAATGATGCTTTTTCTGTATTCATTCTTTTTAACTAGGCTTAGTTTTGGTTTAGGCTCATAACCAGAGGGTTGACGGTTAAATTCCCACTCAAAACTAAGCACTTTAGTCGTGTCGCTGGGCAAGACACTTTACCCTCATTTCCTATGAATGTGGTTGTGTGGTTTGTATTTGGTGGTGGTTAGAGAGGCTAGGTGCAGAATGGCAGTTATGTTTCTGTTCAAGGGCAGCTGTTGCTATATATAGAATATTATTGTACCACCACAAGTCTGTGACAGAGGAGTGAATGGAAAATGCAATTGTAAAGCAACTTTGCATGTACAGAAAAGCACTAGATGATAAGTATTAGCCTTTGGATTATTAAAAATGTAATATACAATGTAAATGTAATCCTCTTATTTAGGATTTCCGTGTATCTTCACTCATTCCCACATCTTGTCCCAGGTCGGCTCATGGGGGCAGGCAAGAGTAAGCCAAAGGAGCCAGGGCAGAGGTCCATGAGCCTGGATGGGACGATCGGGACAGGCTCGGACAGCGGACACTTCCACCACCTGGGCCCCGCCAAACAGACCCAGACCCCCAACAGGAGCCCCGCGGTGGGGACAGGCAGACGAGGGCACCAGGGGCAGAACCAGCACGTCCCAACCAACACGCCTGAACTGGCCCTATTCGGAGGAGTGGACCACACAGGCACCATAACTTCACCACAGAGGGGACCCCTGTCAGGTAACACAGCAAGGTTTTGAAGATCTAAATATCACTAGTTGAATTGAATTGGTGATAATAACTTATGTTCTTGGTAATTCAACGTGGCTGCCAACATCCTATTTTTATACTTTGTGAAGACATATGTAGTGTGTTGTTAGTTCATTGTTGTAGTTCATATTTGTTTTTAGTCTTTTCTATTGCTGTTTGATTGATTGATTGTTTTTCACGTACTTAAAACATTTCTTGCCCCCCTCTGATTCCTGAAGATAATATCCTATTAATTTTAGCCATAGACTATTTGAAAAATCAAAAAAGGACAATGGAGGCTATTATAAATATTTACAGCTAATACATTTTGTTTTGACTAATATGAAAACTACATTAAAAGCTTTTCTTGTTTCTTAGTTCCAGAAGTTTTTAGATTGAAAATATTTTTGTTATGATCAAGAGACACACATAGTTGCCCTCCATTGTTCTTTTTAACTTTTAAAATATGAATTTTTTGTATATGGGAAAAATAAATAGGATTTCTACTGATTACTGTTGCTCTCTATAAGCCTTGAGTTA
>JAVQKG010355940.1:0-13950 GCA_036025885.1 Hypseleotris bucephala | reverse complement strand
CTTCCACCACCTCCTCCGCCATAAGGCAGTCGGTGTTATAGCAGTTGACGCAGACGCATGGGGCGTTTCGCCGATATACATTTGCTGTCGTTTACGACAGCCTGCGTCTAGTTTGACTTCTGGGAGAAATTTGTGGAAAATGGAAACCGCCTGAGTGAGGATAAAACCAAAGCGAAACCAGGATTAAATTGACTTTAAAAAAAAGAAAATCCTAAATGGCTAACCAAAGACTAAACCAGGTTGACAACCATTAAAACTAGATCAAAAATTGTACCTAAACCAGGACTAAATACATCAAATCTGTAGCAAAAAGAAAATAAACTGTAACTGCATAAGACTCACGAATACCGCTAAATTGATTGTGTACAACAAAATTATTAGACCATTGTACATAGTTGTAATTGTAAGTACCGGTAGGACTTGTTGGTTGTAGCGACGCTAATGTATATTTTTTCTGATTTCAGAGATGCTGGCATTACTCCAGCTGTCACAACACTCACAGTGTCAGGTACAAAGCTGTGTTTCTCTGTTCGTCTCTCTCCCTGTCAGCTTGGCTTTGCCCCAGATTGAGTCATATTTGTACCAATGCTTTTTAAAATGCTATTCACAGCTATTCATGCTTACTTGTACAATGTTGTCCTTTTACATTAGTTGCTTTTTACTAGCCAGAGTTGTACAATGTGATAAAAACCCTATGTAATTACAATTATCATGCTTTTATACTGTATGGCTCCTGTCTTCTAGTGCAAACTAGGGGTGCACAAAAAATCAAAATCAAAACAATATTGCAAATAATAAGATGTGCAATATCCTAATTACATTATGTAAAATTATTTAATTACTCCTTGAGCCAACAATTAGTCCTTGTTCACCAAATTTGACCAATGACCAGGGCTTTCCTGCCTTTAGTGCTTACTCTGTATAGTGGCTAATATTCTGCTGTTGACTAGAGCCAAAAGTTTTTTATTATTGTTCAGCCCTCTATCACCAGTATTGGTTGGAATAATATAGTTGGGAAATCGTTTCACATTGAATCGCAATCACACTACTGGTTTAAAAATCGCAATTACATTTTTTCCCAAAACCGTTCAGCCCTAGTACTGCAAACAAAAAACAACTATTAAAATAACAGTTAAAATGCTATTATATTTCTAAATTCTTTTAACACTGTTAATTTTTTTTTCCCCAGCCACAGGTAGGCGGAGTGCCCCTCCTCTGAACCTCACTGGATTGCCGGGAACGGAGAAACTCAATGAGCGAGAGAAAGAGGTACTTATCACTTATGTTTTTGCCTAATGGCTCACACAGGCCTCATAAAAGCAAAGGATGCATTAAACTTTGTACAATAGCTTCTCTGGGACTGGGGCAGAATAAACAAAGGAAAAATACAGAAGCAATTTAAATAAAGGTCTGCTGATATTTTAATGTCTCTTTGTAACACTGTGTTGTTTTGTAGCTGTGCCAGGTGGTGCGCCTTGTCCCCGGAGCCTACCTGGAATACAAGCAGGCCTTACTTAATGAATGCAGACGACAGGGAGGACTCCGGCTCGCACAGGCCCGAGCGCTGATCAAGATCGACGTCAACAAGACACGCAAAATATATGACTTTCTAATTAAGGAAGGATACATTACAAAGGCCTAGAGCCACAGAGGACAAAACATGCCAATATTTATTTTCACTATTAACTCTTGCACGGTTCAAATGTTGCCTAGCCGACAAGTATACTCATTTAGGGTAAAAAATGTTTTAAAAAATAAAACTGAACAGAAGAAATAGTATTTGCAGTATACATCCATCTCATTTAGTTTAGGTCGGTCAGTCACAAGCCCCTTTTTCTGAGATTGTGAGAGTGAGAGTTTATTTTGAATATATTATTATAGGCTAGCTTTCAATTTAGAAAATGGGCAAAATGTCAGACAAATTTTAGAAATCATTACAGTTACATTTTAAACCTGAAATAAGATTACTGGTCGGCTGGGCAGCATTGAAAGCTGTGCAGTCACTATTTTACAGTAAAAGTAAAAATATTACTTCATTGCTGCTGATGTAAAAATAATGTAATTGTCTTTTTGTGTCTTCATGAAATCTGTCTTTTGCTTAAGTTGACTATGTTATCTTATAAAATTCAGCCTTATGCGTCCAAGCGCCTAGTGTTTGATGTCTCAGTGACACAGTGACTCTTGGTGAAGTGTAGGCCTGTGTGATGATGATGTGGGAGAGTTGTTATGATAATTGTGCAGCAGGCCACAGCCTCTGACAGCCTTATCAGAGAGAAGAGCTGAACCTCCGCAACAACCTGATTAGGACCAAACATTCAGGCTTTGATGATAAGGGCACGCTGGCCACGGACAGCCCGAAATGTATTTGGGATTTACAAAGATGTGCAAGAAAAGATTTTAAATAAATGAGAAGCAGCGGGGTAGAAATTGCTTTTGGGTAATTTCATGGTGTACAGTTTTCTGCTGTCACACCTGTATTGCTATTAATGCTGTATTTCTAAAATGTTTAAAAATACTTTGATTAACCTTTTTTCCCCCTTTGCATATAAATAGGATTTAGTTTTGAATATGCAGAAATACGCACAATATATTTTGCTCTGACTTGTGTGCAACCCATTGAGCTAGCAGATACTAAATGCTTGTTCGGTCATGTGAATAGTGTTTGTAGCTGATTATTTTGGGAACCGTGGGAGTTGCTGGCTCTCTGAGCGAAAACTGTTCAAGAGACTTTTGTATGACTACTTTGTCTTATTTATAGACAGTAGGTTTATTCAGTTTTAGAGGAGCTGGCTTTCGTAATGCAACCAGCTGCCTGTTTCTGTCAATGATGTAATGTGTATAGAAAAAGGTAATACTGGATTTTATTTGTTTGACCTCGCTGGCATACTTTAAAACATATTAATCTGGAGGTACATCGTAGGCAAAGTTTGCATGTCCTCTATGTGTTACTATGACATATCTTTTGCTTCTAAGTTGCTTCAGTGATGGTTTTGATCATCTCATCAATCTGTCCTGTGGACCCACCTATAGCATCCACAAGCCATGAATCATATACAATCAGAGGCAGCACTATCATTAGGCTTAGAGCCCCAAGCTTCCAGGGCCCTAAAAAATTACTGTCTTAAAAATATGAAAACTTAAATTGGTAAAGCCAGTATGCCTCACCAGTTTCCCTTTTCGCTGTATGGTTAATCCATCTGGTTGTGTAGACACACAAATAAAGAGGAAAGTTGAAGTAGGAGTGGTAGAGGGCCCCCTACCCCTTAAGCCCCAAACTGCTTACTCCACCACTATATACGATCAGCTTTAGCTTTAAGTAGTGGCTAATCAGGTGTACCTAATAAAGTGGCCTGTGATTATATAATGCATTTTAGTCACATATAGTAGATAGATAATTAAAAAGCAACAAACTGCCCCTGACTGCTCACCTATTTTGCCCCTGCACTTGTCGCTGTAGTTGGTGGTGGCAGGAGCACAGATGGAGCAGATGTTGGTGTCAAGGCTCTGCATGTGTGTTGAAGATACAGCATTTCTCAGTTCGCCCACACACTGTCTTCTTCAGCCTCCTGTTCACTGCTCATGTCCAATGTCCCATAAGGCAAACTCAGTCAGGCCACTTGTGAAGATCTGTTGGTTTAATAAGCAATCAAATACAAAAACTGAAACCACCTGTAGCTTATAATATGGTGAAAAAGCGACAACCAAATTTATTTTTATCTTTGGAATTTATTATTGTTACTATTCATCTTCTCTCTTTTTAGTCTTGGCTTTTGGCGGGATACACTCATGCTCATAGTCGGTTAGTCACAGGGCTGACAGAAACATACACTGACAGACAACCAACAGCTAAGGGCACTTTAGAGTTACCCATTCTCCTAACACATGCATTTCTATGGATCCTAAGAAAGCTTGAAAGAACACCCAGTCACACATGGAGGACATTCAAACTCCACTTAGAAAAATTGTCTGCCATCATGCACCCCCCAGTTACTTAAAGTTTATTGCAAAGGAAGATTTATTGGAAAAGTAGGCCACTGTGTTTTGAAAATACTAGTCCAAACAAAATCAATGCAATGCGTCTTCTCTGTCGGTGTCATATTGATTTTTAACTTTGCTGCTGCTATTCAGGGGAAAGGGTAAAAACAACATCTTCTGCACTGTGTTCATCTACTAAACCTCATTTTAAAACAACAGGTTGCTTCCATCCTCACTAATAGGCCTACACAGACGGTCCCTCTCCTTGTCAGTGTGCACATTCCTCTTTGGTCATTATTATTGCTGGGTAGTGATTAGCAGAGGTGAATCAACATCAACACAAGAGGTTACCGTGGAAACCAGGTCTGTGGCACTGGAGGGGGAGGGGACTGTGTGTTCAATCTGTTGCTCGTGCTCGTCTGCTGCTGGGCAAGTCGTGACTGAGTGCAGAGAGGTGCCCTGAATTAAAAAAGAGGCAGCATCCCCTCAATTCACCAAATATTTGTCACAGTAAAAAAAGGGTGAATGGATGAAAATGGTTCAGCTTTCAATATGATCGTTTTTGTAATCATTTGGTGTTTTTTTAATAATTTTTTTATATATATTTAAATGTATTCAACTGCACATTTGATTATCTCTCATCCCATTCATACACCCTTCCCGTAGGCTACACCACCTCGTACACCCTGCCAGGCCCCCACCAAAAAAGAAGAAGACAAACAAACAAAAAAACAGAGACAACACAAATAAATTATTGCGCCTATTCTAAAAGTGTTACAATTGTGTGTATTATTGTCATTCAACATTCAAACTGGTAGTAAGCCCACCACAGTCGCCCCAGGACAAACTGTTAGAGATGGGAGAGACATACCATGCAACATGCAGTCAACCAGCACAAAACACTAACACATTTATACAAGATGATGAAGTATCTTGCATACAGACACAATGGTAATATGCGAAGGTAGAGCGGGAATCAAACGACCAACCTTCTGATGATTCTCTCTTCCACCTGAGCCACAGCTGCCCTAAGGTTTATGCCATTTTAGGAGGTTTTCACACTACTAGAAATGTGGTTTCATGGTGCCAATAAATAGGGTTGTCGTCACATAATTTGTAGTGGTTCCTGCCTTGTCTAAACTGCTTTAATATAGCATAAATTGTGAAGAGAAAAAAAATGACAGGTGCAAAACTGATAAATTTTCAAATAACAGAAACAGAAGAGTAGAAACAGCAGTGTCTGTAGAGGATGCATCAAATAGTCCATGTATGTGATGTGCTTTAGATGTAGCTTGCACATCTTAATCCCTTTTTCACGCAAAGGTAAATGTATTTGCTTGAAGTCAGCGCTGCCCTGATCAGAGTCACTATGATGCTCACCCACCTCGCTGCTCTCACATGTTGCCAAAGCAAACCCTAACATCCCGGATCTATTTTCTGCAGTCACAGCTGGAGCAATGACCGCGCCTGTGGGATCAGCAGCAACTTTATTTAGACTGCCTTCCTAGACAGACTGAGTGGGTCTCCAATGCTGCTGACCACAAAGCACTTTCCACTGGCATTATGAAAGCAACTGGGGCCACAGCTCATCAAACAAATCAACAGGTACTAAAATAAACGTATCTTGAGTTACTACCGGGGATTAAGGGCGGATTTGCTATGTATCTTCACACCCTTAGAAACACACCTGTTGGCCAACTTATTAGTGAACAAGTCTGCTAATGTGTGAAAGATTTCAAAGTCGGCCCAGCCAAGAAAGCATTTAACTTCACATTTAAATTCACATTTGAGATGGATATGGTTACAGTGTGTAACTTGTCTGTGTGATGTGTGTGTACCATATAGGGAACCACAGATAAGAAAACCATCCAATATGCAATATCTATATGTTGAGTATTGAGATAATTACATAATTGGTGATATTATATTTACTTCATCAATAACAAAATCAGGGCTAAGCCAGGACTAACATATAGCACTCAACCAAGACAAAACCAGAGCCTGCATGTTTTTTGTATTGCCTATCATACAAGGACTTTAAATTGTACTTGTCATCTGAAGTGATTTGAGCTCATAGATTTATTGGCCAATTTATTACGAACACTTTGTTACCTAATAAACAAGGTCAGTGGGTGTGCTGACTGGTTATTTAAGTTACTGTTGGCAACTCTCCTCTAACGTCTGACACCAATAAGACATTTTCACCAAAGACCAGCTGCTCACTGGATAATTTCTCTTTTTATTGGCATACTGCCAAACCAGCAATTTCTAAACAGTCCAAGTTTAAAGTCACATAAATCTCATTTTCTTGGTTTGTATACTTTTTGGTTTCTCATGAACAAATTGCTATCATGAGATTGGCTTTGCAACGGATGCACCTAACAAAGTGGCCAATGAGTGTATTTTCTCATTTATTTGTACTGACAGATATATGTTAGATTATAGACTTTTGAATGCATGGCTTGGCTTAAACATGTCGTAGTCTAAACGCATCAAGTTGCTACCATGAGACTTGCTTTGCAACAAGTGTACCTAACAAAGTGTCCAGTTTATTTTTTCATTTGGACTGACAGATGCTTGATGGGTCACAGACAGGGTAAACAATAATAACCCATGACAGAAGAGCACTGAGTGTAGAGCGGCCGTCCACACATTTGAAGCATGCCCAAAAGATTTCACGGTGAAATCACTATGGCACCACCTCGTGCACTGTCAAACCCATCAGTTATCTGGTGTTACAGGCCATCGAGGTTAATCATGTCACAAGTGGCTGGTTCTGAAAGGACAGCTCCTTGGTTGAGCAGGTGCTTGTTTTTGTTACCGTCATGGTGTCATTGTAAATTTTCAGTCTCCGTGGCAGATTGTGTGAAGCCATATTAAAACAGCAGCAGCAGCTATTACCCAGAATGCCTGTGACTCATCTGACATTTCGGTCTGGACCCTGGTTCCTAACAGCCGGCAGCAGGTCTATCTTTCTCTCAGCATCCCTCTATCCATCTTATTGTCTCTTCTTTCAGTTGTAATTCAAGGTTATACCCCTTCACAGACACGTATCAACCTTTCTTACCTCTTGCTCATGTTTTTCACAGAGAATGCACCATTCCCTCCTGATAAAACATTCATCAGGTGGATTTCAGTCAGTAATGAGCACAGGGTCTCATCTTACTCCATAGGCTTATGAATATGGCATTTCAAGTGCAGGATCAGTAATATGATTGGGCCACTGTGGGAAGGTCATCTTGTCTATCTGTATATAAATCAAAGGCAACACAATTAGAACAACTGCATTTGCTTACGCTTGGGTTTGTTGTTTCAGTGTTATATTTTCAATCAGGTACAGCAATAAATGAAAAAAAATCTTGGGCAAAAAAGCAACAGGTGTTTACTTCAACAATATTTTAGGGAGATTGATTGTGCAATTGACTCTACACATTATCTATAGGCTACACTCCAGTTTTTAAAGCTAATTCTTCAACAATATAGGAGCCTACCAGTGCGGACAAGGCTAAAATTTGCAATTAAGTCATCTGTGTTGTTTTGCCTGATACATAGGCCTATGTCATTTTCACAAAACCT
Organism: Hypseleotris bucephala; assembly: GCA_036025885.1. Taxonomy (NCBI): domain Eukaryota; kingdom Metazoa; phylum Chordata; class Actinopteri; order Gobiiformes; family Eleotridae; genus Hypseleotris; species Hypseleotris bucephala. The sequence continues at coordinate 6,399 of JAVQKG010355940.1, read as the reverse complement.
GCACATTGAGAAACAGATTTTATTCCACTTTCTGTTCTGATATGAAGCCAGTATAAAATAGCCCACTATAGTAATTGAGCATAGTAAAGTTGTGTGATTGTATTTTTGCCTTCTTCTCTCTCCTGTACCATCCAGCCAAGTCAGAGTGGGCACAGTAGCTCCGCCTCTTCCTCCTGGTGGCACTGTTCACTCTGCCGATACAGCGCACATCTCCAGACAGATGCACGGATGATGGCTTGTAATTCTGTGGACTTTCTCATCATGCTGCTTCGTTTTGCGGTTAGTTTGACTCCACGGGGCCCGTTGCCCTCCTCCTGACCGCGTGTAAGGTCGCACCCCCCTCAGATAAATGCTCGGAGTTTCGGAACACGCATCTCGGATTGATGAAGGCAAGCCACGCTGAAAACCTCCATCGCTGCCCGAGTTGAGTCCACTGGTAAGTTCAGTTTTACTTAGAAGCCATTCAACTGCATCACACACTTCTCTCACACATTCAGGATACGCAATCAGGCTATTTAAGCTTAACCAATTTTGAAATAGAAGACTCGAAAATTAACAAATCTACATTCGTATATCAAGCTTTATGACGCTAGGTGTAGTTTATAAGTCCGTATAAGCTACTTATAGCCGGACACTTACAAGCAATAGCGTGTAATGATACTCTCTTTATAGCTGTCTAAAGATATTTTACGCACCCTAACTTGTTTACACGCGCACCTTTGACGTCAGGCGCACGAGGACGAGCAGAGAGGGGCGCGCGCACAGAATCCCACGGCTTGAGCAATTCACAGTTCAATTAATTATTAAACAGGGCTTATTCACCTGAGCGGCACGTTTTCGCTCTGCTGTCCCTAAAAAGGTTCTAGTCAAAAATATATGCTGCTAGTTTGCATAAGAGAGAAAAAGTCCTTACAAGTAAAAATGTACAAAAAAGTTAATAACTGTTTATACACGTGCCATAATGAGCACTATAGTTTAAACACTATTTAAAATTCACCGCGTGTAACTCCAATTATACCTAATTATCAGGCTGTCTGATTAGATTATGGGGGTATAATTGTCTCTTTGTTATAAAATAAAGAAGAGACTATCCTTTTGTCTCTGTGTCTCTAATGGAATAATGATAGATTCTGTCAAAGTTCACCTTGTAATATATTCATCCAAACAATGGTCTAAAAACAATGGCTTTCTCCCTGTAAAGGTTATAGACAGTTGCTATAATGCGTTGTGCTAACATTAGTTTGTGACAATATCCATGGTATTATAAGTAACGCCCTGCCACTGCTGTTTTGGAGCCAGCTGGCCAAGACTAACCCTGCTGTAGTCAGGGCTGGGGATTAAATATTTTGGGAAACTCATCCCTGCATGGCTTAACAACGACCTACAGTATATTTTGTATTCACTGACTCTACTTACCCTATCATAGTTTTTTTTATATAGACTGGTGAAAGCATAGTAACTTAAATGTTATTTTGCATTTTAGGAACATTCTGTAAATTTAACAAAAATAAATATATTTCTATCTCCTGAAAGTGATCATGACAGAATAAAAGATTAAATTTGATGTGGACACTGCAACAAAGTGCCATTATACAGTAGGACATATTTTGCTACTTGTCATGTGTGTGTTTTTGTGTTAACTTACTGGAGCTGGATCAGATGTCCGAATGCTTCCACCAGTGTTTCCTGGGTGTGTCACGTTTCTAGTTTGTGAAAAGCCATGCCCCACGGAGAGAGAGGCTGCTGCATGTGTGAGTGAGAGATGTGCCCACCTGTTGAAAGACCTTTTCTATCTCTGGATATTTCTAAACCTAAATATTAACAGTGATTTTTCTTTCACAGTAGTCCTTGTGTGTCTGCATCATATTCCCGCCTCCTCTCTCTGGCCTCATCATGCCCAGCCCGAAGTATAAATAACTATGTGGATGGAGCAGATCTCACTAAAGCCCAGTGCGGTACATCAGCTCTTACTTTAGGCCTATCTCCCTCATCTCTCTTTCCTCTTACAGTCTCACATGTTGGTCAGCAGGTTGCCTTGACAACAAAAACTGTACATCTGCTGTACATTTTCCTATCTGTACATTAACCCCTTTACTCGCTGGCACTGAAACTGTAAGTAAGCAGAACCTAAATCTTCACTGGATCTGATTTCTGTAAAAAAAATATGAACTGCTGACTTGTGCCCAGAGACCATAAACTAGCTCATCACCCCCTACAGGCTACTGAATGCAGCTGATATTCAATAAACATTGTTGAGATTGTGACATTTTTGTTTTATTATGATGCTTGTTAATCCTTCAAAATCCAAATTTAGGATTAAAAAAATAACAAGTCCATAGGTCCAAATCATGTAATCATGTAAATCAGTGTCAGATTAAAGACAATGCTTTATTGTGCTATAGCTTTTTTAGATTTTTGCAATATTGCAATTGCTGATTTTGCATTCATAATTTAGCAATGTATTGTGCAGCCTGGCAGTTCTAGTTTGTGAAGATTTTAAGTGTAGAAGTCACTAATTTTAAGCACTCCCTCCTGATCTCTGTAGCTACCCTTGATTATGGCCAGAGAAAGGATTAAAGTGTTTTTCTATTCTAAATTGGTTGCTTATACTGTATGTTTGACTTTGAGTCAGTCAGTTTGTACAAGTGAAGGTTACAGATTGCACTTGAAGGAGCATCTCCTTTGTTGAACATGTTAGTCAAGAATGGTATTGTATTGACAAAGGCTTAGTGTTGTATATATACAACCAATGACTTATGGTATTATATGTGTCATATTCTTTGATTTAGCTCAAAGGGCTTAAGGCGTGAGGACTGGTACCTGGTGTAATGTGAGGCTAACACTGCCTTGATGGCTGTAATTGTGGTCTTATCTCTGGTGACACAGAAGAGCAGGATTAGGCTCCACTGTAACATGATGATCACAGCCTTTTGTAAAACAAAGCACTGAACTCACAGGGTAATGGTGCATATGTTTTTAGAGATTAGTATTTTAAAAGGAAAATTGTATAATTTCTACTTTAACACAAGCTAATTCAATATAGTGTGTGAATATTTTTAAAGCAGATGAGCTGTATTTTTGGTTAACAGTGGCTAAATATGAGCAAGCTCCCAGCCTCCAAAAGATGTGCACACGTGTGGATGACACATGGCAAGTGCAACAGTGTTTGAAGCTGGGGGCTCTTTTGCTGATGACAAACACTATTTACTCCGGAGGCCATTTTCTTCAGCACACCCACTAATGCAGCACATGTACGCCCAAACGCCACAGAGCTTTCATTTTATATTAGCTCTAATATTGTACACACATTCACATTTAGGTTACACAGCTCATAAAGGCAATTACAAAAAGAGTACTGACTGCTGCTGCTGCCCATTTTTACCCAAACTGCTTTTGTCCAGGAAATTATTATCAAAAACTATTGCAGCTCCTTGTGCATTAATGAATTGTATTGTCAGAACAGACTGACTTGATTATAGCATATACTAACTGGATATCCTGCAGTTTGGTGCCACATTATCTGTATTATTATCCAGTGAGACAGTTGATTTGATCAGTATGTGTGGGCTGTGGATGAGCAGAGGTGCCTCCAGGGGTCTGAGCTCACATCGTACATGCAGCCACATCTCCATTTGCTGCAGCTCGGAGGACATTTGACCTGAGTGTACAAAAAATACAGTATCTATATAAGCCGCCCTATACAGCATTCAAAAGACTCTAAGAAGAGTGGGACAGTCACAGACTAGAACAAAGCATTGAAATAATAATTATTAATACAGTCAACAATTAAATAATCAGCCTAAGAGGGTCAGTATTAATTATTGTGTTAGTTTAATAATACTTCAAATATGGTAGTTTAAAGACTCTTCTATAGACTGAACAAACACTTAATTGATTCTTACAATGTCACATCATGTTTCAGACATCAGACAGCAGCAGCAATGCCAACCCATTACTTTTTATTACATGCTAGTGCAGATTTTGTTAATAGCAGAGAAAAGGAATTCTCAAATGCAATGAATCATCTTAAATCACTAAACTTGTTTGTGTTTGTGTAAATGCCTCAGAGAAGAAGAACTGAAGAACAGTTTCTTCTCACTATAGCATGTTTGTGTAGTTACTCGTCCTTGTGTTGAGTTGTAATGTTTGTCAGTGTGTGCTAAATATACGCCGAGTATTTAAGTGAAATGTGTTTCTGTTTCAGGATCTGTCTTTCAGCTGCTCTGTGATCTGAAGATTGTCTTTTGAAGATTCTCCATTACTTTACTGTAGTACTTGATCACGATGGGTTCCCGCAGCCATGGCTTCCTCCACAACCATCACCACCACCATCACCGCAGCTCCATGGTGCCCACCACAGTGCCCCGCCTGCTCCCTGAGAGCGGCAGTCTGCTCGGAGGCATCGCTCAGATCACCCCCAACCTGTTCCTGAGCCGGGGCAACGTGGCCTCCAACCGCAGCCTGCTGTTGTCTAAAGGCATCACCTGTGTGGTCAACGCCACCATAGAGCTGCCCAACTTCAACTGGCCTCACATGGAGTATGTGAAGGTCCCGTTAGCGGACATGCCTCACTCGCCCATCTCCCTGTACTTCGACAGTGTGGCAGATAAGATCCACAGTGTGGGCCGTAAACGCGGGGCGGTGCTGGTGCACTGTGCCGCTGGAGTCAGCCGCTCGGCCTCTCTGTGCCTGGCCTACCTCATGAAATACCACCGAGTGTCTTTGGCCGAGGCGCACGCCTGGGTGAAGGCTCGCAGGCCTGTTATAAGACCTAATGGGGGCTTCTGGAGGCAGCTCATCGAGTACGAGCGCAAACTGTTCGGTAGAAACTCAGTTAAAATGGTACAGACGCCATACGGGGTCATACCTGATGTGTATGAGAGGGACCGCAGGAGCCTGGCTCCATACTGGGGCCTGTGAGAAAGTTACTGTGGTGTCGTCACAAACTTAAGAGACGTTTGAGAAGCTTCTTTCATGAAGTTAAAGAGGAGCCCACAGTGTTTAGGACTCACCTGAGGAGACCACTCTGATGTAGCTCAGTTTGTCTGGTCTCAGAGTTGGACTGGTTTCAGAGTTTGACTGGTCTCAGAGACTGGTCGAGGCTCAGATCAGGACTGATCTGTGAAGGAGCTGGACCTATGACTGGAGTGCTTTAGACGTGATGTCATGTGGATGTATTGTGCCTGTTACAAATATCTTTGGTGTGAAGAGCAGTCACATGCTCTTGATTTATGGTAGCATAGTGTACAGAAAAATATAGAGAAATTATTTTAGTGAAGGATAATGAGGAACTATGATTATGGCACAAAAAATATGTAATCCTATCCATTTAGTGTAAGCTATCCATGCAGGCTCTGGGGAGCTACAGAGTGACTGCTCTCATCCTTTGACCACACTGTTATTGTAGTGTTCTTTGATCCTGTTGTGAGTTTGTCAAAGAGCCTTTCTGTTCACTGTACTTTTGTGGCTCATTTCAGCACATAACACACTGTCACTGTAAAAATATTTAGATCTAGATTCATCTTCATCCATAAATAAATGTGTGACAGAGGAATATGAGGTTATCATTTTACTACCACAATAACTGATATACTGGAAATCAAAAGTATTGGATTATGGAACGGACTATGTGACTTCGTTTTTTGAAAGATGACCTGCAACACTTGTGTGTTCTTTTTTGCCAAGAGATGTGATGTTTATTTTTACCAGTTTAGGATACAATTACTGTAGCAGGTTATATGCAGCCCAAACAACATGAAAGAAAAAATGATAATAATGCCTCCAAACTGTGTTTAATAAAAATAAATAAATCCAGGCTCTGCCTAATCACAACAAAATGTGTATTAACCGCTGCTTTCTTTTCACAGATGTGCGGAGATTAAATAATTAAATAGTTCAGGGAGATCTTGAAGTGTGTTTATTGCTGAGGAATTTGAGTGACCCACAGAGTATAACATGATGAATCCAAATTACAGGTTGCACACCACTTTGCCTGAGCAAATTTAGATGTCCTCTTCTTCACCTTAGCTCTTCCTCCATCGTGTTCATGTGAGCACAAACTAGTTTAAGAGCACAGACCAGCACTAAACGTAAACACATCCTTCACAGAGAGCAGCAGGGATTATCATTTGTCATTAAAGCAGACGTAGAAGCCACTACGCAGAACTAATGATGCTGATAAAATTTATCCCAAAGCAGAAATGGATAGCGGTACTACCCAGGTGGCACACAGTTTTGTTACTTAAAATTCAAGTAGAAGTAAACAGTAGTCATTCAAATACTTTGAAATAGTCGAAAATTCAAGTCTGTCAAATGTAAACAGCTTTACACAAAAACTGGTAAAGGACATTTTACTGATCACCCTCGAGGTACATTGTACTAGAGTAACATTGTTAAATA
>JAVQKG010355829.1:0-13992 GCA_036025885.1 Hypseleotris bucephala | reverse complement strand
CAAATATTGTGCAGCTTACTGAGCGATTAATCAACCAAGCGAATAAACATTCTTGATCACTCAATTTATGGCACACACCCATTTTCAACAATGTCATTAGTCTTTAATGGGAAAAATATTCATTCTGATTGAAATAGCGGCATCTTGACTGTAATAGCTTTTCCCTCAGTGTGTAGTGTCATTAATGATAACTAATTGGAAGAACATATTACTCAAACACTGTGAAATGAAACAGTAAATGAGATACAGCTTTTTAGTGCACTTGAATCACAATACCCAACAATATCAACAATATTAAAATAACAAATAGGAAATACATTACTTACAACCAGAACTGTAGTGTCCACATCTTTGCTTTTGGTCAGAAAATCTCGTACATAGTCACATTTGAGGCCCTCCAGAGTGACAAACTTGGAAAATGACACACTGGGCTTGCCGTACTTGCAGGGCATGATGGAGGTCAGGTCAGGGCCACTTGCATAAAGATAGAAGGCCTCGTCTGAGCCAATTCTTGATCCTGAAATTGGACAAATGGAAAGTTAAAATAGTGAGCATAACAAGGAATAGTCAAATTATCCAGTAGTTCATTCCTTTTCCCAGGTCCAATGAGCCTGTATCAGCAACTACAGGCCTTAGATGGAATAAACTTTGAAAAATGATCCGTTCGTCGCAGGGCTGATATACAGTGTGAACTGAGACATACAAAGGCAACAAATCACTCACATTTATTCACTAGGGGCAATTTAGATGGACCAATTCACCAAAAAAAAGCCAGAGTACGCAGAAAGAACCCACAGAAACACAGGGGGGACATGCAGACTCCATCTGTATTATTATTTCTTTCATTCAACACCGTTTTTCACAAAGTAATGTTTAGCCATGTTGAATTGCCATGACAACAGCAGCTCTAAAACCGCCAGCTGAACTCTAAAGTTGAGATCGCCAAGTCGTAAGCCATTCACAGCCAATTAGAGGCAACAAGAGAAGTATTCACTGAGCCTCTCGGGAGAATGCAGAGAATCTACTGCATACCACACATCACACCAGCCACAGACATGTACAGCTGCTCCACACGATGAAGGATGAAAACACAACTTCACCACAAACCATGAGGAATTGAACTGTATACACTGCTTATAAGGCATGAGGTGAAACTAATGCATCAGTCGGGCACAGCAGAGATGCCAAACAAATTAGGTTATATAAGATATTGTAAGTGATTGATAGGAAGTTGGATGATACCATTAAACAGCAGTACTGTGCCCATGTTCCAGCGTGGGCTTTGCTTCATCAGCTCCTCAGAGGATGGGAGGCAGTGTCCCAACATACAAAAGGTCTTGTTGCTGTCAGATGATAGGCTTGACTTTCTGGGCAAAGTGTAGTCCAAGGACACTTCGCATTTTCTGCCCAAAGAACAGAAGTAATTCAGTAGTAATACTAAATAATATGGTCTAAAATAGGGTTTGATTTTGTTGCTTCGCGGTTTGATGTAACTTTATGTATTCTGCACTTCTTGGACTTACCTGATGCCACAAACCCAGACTACCACCGAGCCGTGGATGTTTTTCTTCCCCTCTGGCTGCTGGCTGTACGTGATCCCAATGTGCTGCCACTGTCCCGGCCTGAGCAGCCCCTCTCCAGACTCTGCTTGTGCCAGGAGCCCTGCTTTTATCTCATCATTTGGGTCAATACAAATCCTGGAGAAATAATACAAGACCTTATACTCTATGCACTTGAGAAGCAGTAACTTGCACTGGTATACTCAGAATCCCACCTGAATGTCAGGGAGCCTGTTGAGAGGTCTGCCCACACTTGAAGCATCAGTGCCTTGGAGCCCATGGACAGAATATGAATGAGGCCTTCTTCTGCTGTTGTGGTCCCTGGCTGAGTGGCGCCATGGTGGGACTCACCAGTGGAAAGGTTTCTGTCTTCTGGAAAACAGTGATAGCTGAATTTCTAAACCAGGTCATGTTTATGTAAGGCAGTGCTCCCATACAACTTAACACATTCTCACCTGTGTCTTTATCTTTGTCTTTCTCCTCTGATTCAACCACCCTCACCCACATCGAAGTGCTGAACCCTGAGGCCATGTGCGGCCAGCAGTTCTGCCCCACGAGGGGTAAGTGCAGGGGGGCGACATGCCACGGAGAGGTGCGGATGTTGGTCATCCTAAAGTCACCGTCCCCCTCCCGTCGTCCAGGGGATAGTTTTCCCTTCCAAAGTAAACCCACACTTTTGCCCCCAGCCGAGCCATTCTGTCTGGAGCTGGGAGAGATCCCAACCGGAGTCAAGGCCCCGAGGATTACTGGGAATGTCAGGAAGTGAAGAGGATCCACGGTGATGTTGGCCTCCACAATTTGTAAGATGCCCTTTAGTAAAATCTCCTGTAGAAAGAAAAGAAGGGAGACATGCTGCTTATAGATAAAGTATGTCACAATAGGATTTTTTCATCCTGCCAATACCAGGGCTTGGGCAATTGGAATACTAAGGACTGATCAAAGATCATTATCCTGTATACATTATACTACTAGCCCTATTTCAATTAGGATCATTTTTATGACCTGCTTCAGATGTATCCCCTAAAAAACATAAAGTACACTTGAACAATATTATCAAATATATATTTGACAGAAAGATTATTTGTGTTTCTAACTTACATTATTGTCATTACGCATATGGTTTCGGAGTGCTTGAATTGAAATACTTGTCAATCCCAAACATTAGAAAAACAACTGAAATCCATTTCAGGCTCACAGAACACAGTAAAAATAAATTATAAACAGATTTATCAAACTGCTTGGGGGCAATAGTGTAATTAATGTACAATGGCAGTGAAGAAACATCTTGTCTCAGAAATAAAATTCATAGACTTTAAGGACAATTACATGCTGTTTTTGAATAACCAGCAAACTGCACACAACTTTCAACAAACATTTACATCTGAGCATGCTCAAAGATGAAAAAGCTGAGGTCACATGTCATTACTTTCACATGGCTAAAACAAACTCCTCTTTGGCTTTTAGTAGAAATATTTCCAGGAGGAAGGATATACATTAGTGGTAATAACAACTTTACTTTGGCGACAGTATTCATTTGTAACATCACATCCTTTCTGTCCACACTGGTGCTAATTGTTTTGAAAATTAAACCGACACAAGGGAGAATCATGTGTCGATGAGGTATTTGAATGTAGTATGTACAATGTGAAAATAAGAGCAGACAGGAAGAGTAGTAAAGAATCAAAAGTCACATTGCACAGAGACAGTTTATTTTGTCATGCACATACATTTAAGATAAACCTCAAAAGTTGAAAACAAAAGTCTGAATAAAGGAAATAATGTGACTTTGAACATGCCATAGTAGTATGTGCCAGACAGTATCATAATCTACAGTGATTTTAAATACAACATGTTTGGGTTTGCATTGTTCATATTAGAGGTCAGAGATTGGTTTTAGAAAGATCTACAGAAGTCCATCTCCAAAAGTACAGGGTGACAATTATTAGGATTGCAGCCTACCCAATAAATGGGCCAGTGGGCATATGACTGAGCAGACAGGAAGAGTAGTACTTGCTTAGCGTAGCAGAAGTGTCAACACCCAGTAAGACAATAAGCTAACACAGCGTTTGTTGATGTAGTCATAAGTTTGGGTGTGTTTACCGTGGGTGGGGTCTTCTCGAGGAAGAGTCGAATCAATAGGGCCAGTTCTTCCGCTGTGATTCGCTGGCTCACCATGGCAACCAGCAGCTCCACCAGGACGGTCTGACAATCTAGACATAAACCAACGAGCAGCGGGTTACATAAACAGTTCTGTTCACATAAGACTGCATTAAAACACAGGGCTAATGATAGAAATAGCTACAAATCCTCGTTCCTGGTCATAACAAGCCACAAAAACATTAAAATCCAGAAGAAAATTACGTGAGTGGATTTTTTGAGAGATAATTACATTTGTTTAGTAATCAAGACCATTACATAAACTGACCGGCCACTTTATAAGGTAGAACCAGTGTGGTCTTCAGCTGCTATGGTCTATTAACTTTAAGGTTTATGATTTGGTGTATTCACAGATAATCGTCTTCATATTGTAGTTGACTAATTTAATTGATTTGCTGCCATACATGCAAGTGGATAATTAGCTATGAGTACTAATAAATACTATAAACTACAGTATAACTGGACATAGAACTATTAAGTACTACTATCTTTACTTCTTAGTTGGCACTACTCTATGCAGTAAGTACCAATTCAGACAATTCAGTAGCCTTTACATTTACTAAGATTTTAAAGTAATGAAAATAAAATAAAAATAGCAATCCAAAAAAAAAAAGAGTAAATAAAGAGTAAAGTAACAAACCTTTAAAGGAGGGGTCTGTTTGACAAAGGATGTTGTGAAAGCCTGATAGGATAGTTTTAACTCCTCCCTGTGAAAAAGCAGAACAAGACATGACTAACTGCAACTCATACTGTAATAGAGCCGGTTACTTAAAGAAAAGCCTCTAACCTGGTCATAAAGCAGAGCAGCATTGTGGCGGTTGGCGTGCACTGCCCCGAGCAGGCTGTGAAACACATGACTCAGGACGTCCAGGTCTGGGGAGCCCGAGGCCAGCAGCTGTAGCTCCATTATGCAGATTTCAGGAAACAGCAACACTCCTCTCCTGGAGCCATCCACCACAGCCCCAAACTCATGTAACACAGTAGACTCCACCTTTAGACCTGCCAAAAACACATACAGTGACAAAAAGCACAACAGAAAGCCAAAGTAAGGTGAAGAAACTAGCTCACAATATAGGACTACACTGGAAGAGATAAAAAAATTGGTAAAAAATATAAAAGATTTGTTGATTAAAATATCCACAGGTTTGTCTTGCTGCGGCTACATCTTTCCATCACAGAGACAGCTCGTAAAAATGAATTAAACCCGGTGCACTGCCCAGGCTCAGAGCAGTAGGAGAGTCCCCACATGATTTACATGGAATAACAGTTCGTTTCCCCTCAGCTGCCTGGACGTCCCTTAATTAATCAAACACACTCAGTAAATGCTTCGTCTGCAGCCAATAAAGTAACTCGCTGTACATACACATCATGTATGATGTAAGCCAGATCAAACTACTACAATGTTAGTTGAACTTAGTCTTATCCTTTGTAATGTGATAAAGATTAAGTACATAGATAACAAATAGAGTATAAAAAGAACAACAAAATAGAGTAATTTTAACTTATTTACATATACAATTTACACTAGAATATGATATATATCACAATCTGTCAACTGTAGGATTAAAATAGTTTGAGCAGCTCACACTTTGGTACCAGAAAATTGCTAGCAGAAACCTTGTAATGCAAGCCAGTTTTCAAGTTATTTACTAAAATAGTAAAAACTAAAATTTAGAGACAAGATGGGGACAAAAAGGATATCATTTTGAATTCGTCTAGCTTTTTTATGTATAAATATTGTTTGTTTGTTTTTTACTTCTGAGATGTGATTTGAAGATGATGAATTTTGCAGGAGGTCACAATTTTCCTGGAAGTCTTGATGGAGACTTAAGTCACAAGATGTGGCTCATGAGTCAACACAGTAGTAGCCTGCAGTTGTAAAACATCAAACAATGGCTCTATTCTGAAGGGATGAAGTGACAGGGTGTAAAAAGGTCACATTTGTAACCTGCAGCAGCTCAGTGAAGATCAGATACAAGAGGCGCTGTGAGAGAAAAAAAGCGATCTCATTTCTGCTTTGTCATATGTTGCCAAAATGATCACTAATGATTGCAAAACACTGGCGATTGCAAACCAAAGGAAGAAGTAGTTTTTACACAAGAAATGGACAGTAGCAGTGACACGGCAAAATCAACAGTGCAAGAAATCTACTTTTTCCAACAATTTTCCAGTGAACGGCAAGAAATGCATTAATGTTCAACACACTCAGTTGAATGATAAATGGAGAAGTGGGAGAAGTAAACACTCTTGGTTTCTCTACACAATAAATCACTGGGTTTGAATACTGATGCAAAAATACAGTCTCTCAATCATCATGGCCTAAGTCCGCTGATGTCTATTATGAAAGAAGCAAAAAAGGAGTAAACAAGATAATTGCTGTATAGAGGATTTTCGAAGATTGAGAGAGAACGAAGTTAGCAAAAGTCTCTTGGTCAATGGTTTTGAACTGATGACTGGGACCCATCTTTATGCATATTACATATTATTTTATTGAAATATTTTTCTAAATGATTTTTTCTACTACCTGTACAACACGTGTTTTAGTGTTTCACCATTTTATCCAATTAAAGCATCACAGAAACTGAGCCTGCCCGCGGCCCACTGCAGTTCACAAGACCTGACGTAAGCAAACTGGGTTAAGTGTTGACAAGAACAATTGAAAAAAGAAATTAAAGAAATTAAATTAGTCTACAATGTTACTAGAAACAAAACAGTATAATAGTTACTACAGTAAATCACTAACTTTTTGTGAATAGTATACAGAAGAGCCAACAAAGACAACAATTTATAGTGACCAGACCATATTTAGTTGCTGGGGTTAATACAAGTGGTCATGGGGGAAAGTGAGTTTGGTGAAGCGTTAAAATGGTTTGTGGACCTACCCTCTTCTTGGCGGGCCATGTCCTCAGGGTTACTCTCACTGTCTGCGTCGTAGCCCTCCTCCTCCTCCCCCGGGGGCTTCACTCCTCCAGTCTGCACCTCATCCACCTCTTCAGACAGATCCCCCGACGGGACCACTCCTTCCACTAACACCTGCAGCTTCTGATGGGACAAAACAAGACCACATAGAGCAAGACCAATAATAGGAAGCTTCAATTGATTTCACAACAGTTCTCACCCATATCTTGACGAAGCAAAAACTCTTTCTGTCTCTTTTTAATTATAACGGTTTGGTTAAATATTCCCAGTGTGACAAGCAGAGGTCTAACCGCTAATGCGCCGAATCAATTGCCAACAAAATGTTTTTGAGTGAGGGGGAGAAAAAAAATACAAGATTTTGGTCATAAGACAAATATCAGCTGACTACTGTAGGACCGCGCTAGCTCACACAATCCAGTTCCTTCATCTGTACAGTCTATGTACACGTGGGCAAACATGCATAACTGGAGACATGCACAGAGAGCGGTTTACTATAAAATCCACCCTTTTTAAACAAGAATAGACAACTTTACAACTTTTAAGCTTCAATGCGTATCAAAAATGTAAATGGGGACAACCCTAAAGTCTAGGTGTGCAGACTTATAATACAAAGCGAACACCACACTCTGCTGGACTCAGTGAGAAAAGACTAAGCTGTTAGGAAATACTGTAGGTAAATCCATTATATAAAAGCTAAATCCTCCAGTGTATGAACAAGCTTAGAGCAGACAGGCATTTTAAGACTTGCGGAAAACATACTACATTCAGACACCAAGTCATTTACTGAACAACTGACTGAATGGAGCCAGTAAGACAAGATGATGTATGGAAATATCAAATTGATTAGTCTCAATCAATAATGCACATAACAACTCCTGATTTGTAAAATTAACTGTAGCAGAACATCTAGAATTTGTCATTTTACCCACCTCCAGGGATATCCTTTTTAATGGCACTCATCCTATTATTCATTCACACCCCCGCACTTACCTATTACATGCATCCACCATATTTTATAGTACAATTCTCTTGCTCAGACAGTAGATGAACATTTAAATTTAATAACACATATCTTGCATGCATATAAAGGGGAAAAATACTAGTGAATTATGTATTTTCGAATGTACTTCAAAAAGTTGTAATTAAAAAAACATCTAAAAAATCTTAATCTAAGTTAATCAACATAAAAATTTGGGGTAAATTTTGGCTGCACACATGGCAGCACCTACATACTAACTGTGTGCATACCACTCAAAAGCCTTTTCAGTGTATCATTTCTTGGAATCTTTGGACATTGTAGTGGTCATGACTCATTAGCACACACAAAAGCCACAAAGCAAACCAGCTGCTTGTATTCACAGTGTTGTATATAGGAGATATATAGCCGGTGGCAGCTCTAAAGAAGCCCTATCATTATTTATCTCTGCTGTTGCGCTGTGCATCTGGGAGATATAAAGGCTGCTTAGCAACATATTGTGAGAGGCTATGCTGTATATACGCGCAGCTGATTCTCGACGGAAAAAGAGATTGTCCTTTCTTCATGTGGATGTGTCCAAGATAAACAGGAGTGCTCATTAGATTTTGTCACTGTGTTTGGAAAGGCGGCAGATACATGGGGCGGACCTAAAACTGTCTACGTCAATGTATTCAATAATCAAAGGTGTAATCAGTGTTTCAGGACAGACAGGGAAAGATGAAGAATCTCTTGGGGACAATCGGCAAGGTGTCATCTTGCTGCTTGATTGAACCTTCTACATGACTGAATACATATCACAGACAAGATGGCTGCCCACACAAAGGGTATTGATTTTAAATTGATTGATTATTGGTTTCTAGGACTAATCTTATTCCTGATTGACCCTAAACGAGGTGTTGAGTATATGCATTTTGTTAGGGTGACGTAAAACTCTATTACCTTCTCTGGCTTCTCCTCGGGTGGATCAGGGCAGGATGACACTTCAGCTAATGCTACCCTCAAAAGAGAGTTGAACAATGGGATGGCAAGATCTGAGTTGACCACTCCTGAACGGGCCAACTGGTCCCTCACCTCAGACAGGGTCTCTTCAACAGACTGCAGCTGTAGAGGAACGTAGATGGAAATTTTAGGTTCATTTTTCAGTAGTGTAACAAAAAAAAAAAAAAATCTTACAACAATTTTATAAAAATTATATAAGGCAAATGATAAATTGACTGTACTGTATGTAGACATATATCATAACACACATATGGACTGTGTGAGCTATGAAAAAATAATAATAAGCCATTAAAATATATTTAGCTATGTTTTTTCACTGTGTCTCTGCCTTTATCAATAGCATACCATTGGATTAAGGCACTTAATAGTATCTATAGTTTATTAGTAACCGACTTTGACATACCTGAAATGACAGCTCGGGCTCAACTCTTTGCAGGGCTGTGTTCGCACTGTGTAGACAAATGGCCAACAATGCTTCAAGAAGTCGAATACTCTGAAGCTGCCATTCTTCCTCCAGTCTTTTTGCTGTATCTTTCCCCTTCCCTTCTCCATGTCCCGGACTGTGGCTGTCTATTGGCTCATGCCCCGCCTCCTCATGCCCCAGTCCAGGGTTAGCAGCAGTAGACTCAGGGCTGCCTTTGCTCTTCCCGTCCCGTTTCTTCTTGGATTTTCCATCTTTGGTCTTACAAGAGAGCTTTTGGATAACCATAGCCATGAGGCGTAAGCACACTTCCAGTCCGCCTAATCTGAAAAACTGTCTTTGGAACAAGGGGCTGGCCATGTAGATCCATCGGCACACGGACCAAACATCAGCAGCTCGGCGCACCTGCTCCTTTGAGGGCAATGCCACGCTCTCAGGCGACAGGTAAGGCAATCGTCCACCTAGAGGTTCACTAGCCGTACTATCATAACCTGAAGTGTCCTCCGAATCGTTGGCTGAATCGCGGTCCGAATCTGCCTCTTTGCTGACACACAGAAAAGCTAAACATAGGAATAAGTTAATGACGTGAAGGTGGGTTTCTGCACGGCTACGTCCCGGGCCACGGCCTTGTCCGCTCCTGTTTTTATGAGAAGGATAAGCCTCTTTTAGACCTTCATAAAATTTACTGAGGCTTTGTGGGCCCTCACCAGCCCCCCGGGATCCCAGTTCTTCGGCCAAAGCAAAGACAGCCTCCCTCTCCTCAGCGTCAGCGTTATCCAGCTCCTGAAGCACACTCTCGGCCTGCTGGTGCCCGATGCCGATGATCAGAGTCTCGAATACTTTCAGAGCCAGAGACCTGGTCTGGTCCAAGTACACCAGCTCTGTCACCTGGTTCAGGCCGTTACAACTGACAAACAAGTCTCTGATCACCCTGAAAAAAAAAAGGTAAACGTATACTAAATAATAATCATATTAGTGTTGTTATCACTCAAACACATAAAATGTACCAATAAAGTATTTCATGCATGTTTAATAGATTATAAGTTTGAGGGACACTGAATAACTGCTGCCTGGATAGTGTATAGTGTATATGTTATTTTCAAACCAACTCTAGACAAATTTCAGGAGATTGTCAATTTCTGATAATAACTTGTTCATAGGTGTGGCTAATAATGTGGCCAGTGAGTGTGTATCACAGATAAGTTTTTTCCTTAAATGAAAACATCACATTGTCAGCTGGGTGGAGGAAAGCACAGAACTACTGAATTTAGATAAGCCTCAGAGCCCTGCTGACAGATCGTCTCAAGGCATTCATCAATCCTTTTTCTAAACTTGGTTTTCTCGCTGTGGGTCACAAGGGGCTGGGATCTACTGCTGCACATACAGAGTAAAGAGCAGGTAAAAAAAACTTGTCAGGTCAACAGGGCATATAAACATAAGCTGTTTTAGAGGAATATATTTTACGACGTCCAAAACATGACAAAAACACTAGCATTTAAAACGATGGGTAGCACTTATTTAAACCACTGTATGTTACATAATCAGTTCATGGTCTCCTATATCTAAGCCAGCATACACAGCAGTAATAAATTATTGACCGGCATTAATTAGGAATGAAGTGGAAAGACAGCTCTGATGACAGGCACTGTCTGAGGCAGGCTGGTACTGTAAGTGGATAGGTACAGTGTACACAGAACGGTTTTCTGCAATTTTGTTATGCAAGCAGGGTGGACTAAAAGATAGACCTTCATTTTCTTTTTAACTGAAACAAAGTTGAGTAGAAATTGGCACTTTTTTTTAAAACTCCCTCACCAGAGTAATTAGTCCCTTTCACTTTCAAAAAGTATTAGTGAATTCACTGGTGTATGGAAGTGTTATGTGCTTGTGTGTCAAGACAATTAGTTTATTTAATAGTAACATGTAAAACAGCTCACCTTGACTTGAGCAGAGCAGGTAGTGTCTGCAGGTAGACCAGCAGTACATCTATGGGCAGACAGTGTGTGTGGTAGGTGCAGACCTGCGTACACACGGTGGAGACCCCCAGCTGCTGGGCGTGGTGGGCCAGCTCCACCCCTCTCTGTAGAACAGGGTTAAAGATGTGGGTGTAGAGCTGCCACTGCACTATGGCGTTCCCACACAGGGTCAGGTGACACACGTGTCCTGCGATCTGCTGGCTCAGCTGCCAGTCCTCTCCAAACACTAGCTCCTGATAGGCCTGGAGAGCATCCCACTTCCACAGCATGTCCTCAGTGCCCCCTCCACTGGGGAGAATACCCTGTGACCGGTACAGGCCGCTGGACACAGTGGGCTCTCCCTGTTGTAGAGTCTCCTCCAGTCCTGGAAGCTGGCTACTGTCCAGAGTGCAGATGTTACAGGACGCTAGCTTGGCCTTCTCCGAGGGCTGTCCTCCTCCCAGCTGGTCTAAGATCAGTCTGCCCAACACACTGAGGACATGGGACTGGTAACTCCTTAGACCTGGGGCTTTGAAGGCATGTAGCAGTGGTCCTACCACAGATCGAGGGTCCATACAGCAGCATATGCCCACAGCCTGGACCCCAGCCAGGATCTGCAAGATGGCTGGCCCACTTGGGGAGAGCCGCTGCAGCAGTCGCAGACACTGATGAGCACATGCAGCCAGACAACAGCAGCGCTCTGGGTATCGGCCCGTGTCCCCCTCCACCCCATCTTTATCTCCATCTTCTTCAAAAGGATTACGTCGTGCTGCCTGTTTAAAGGCAGAGACAGGCAGACCTGACAGGTCTCTGTGGTGATGAAGGAAATGTGAATACTCACAGCGTCTGTGGCGTCTTCTCGCACACACAGACTGGTGCAGCTGCTCTGACTTCGCCTTCTTCACTGCACTGATTATTTTAAACACACCAGCGACCAGGCCTCTCAGCCTCTCTGCTGCCTCTCCTCCGATCTCAGAATCTCTAGCTCTACACAGACCTTCCAGTCTCAGGACTGTAGCTTCAAACAGCTCAAGGCCACGGTGCTGCACAAACTCATGGATGAGCTCCAGTGCTTGGCTGAAGAAGAATGGGTTTGGTGTTGAGGCTTGTAGGCAGCCCAACAGCACCTGGAGCACACCCTCTAAGAGCTCAGGTAATAGCAGGGCCCTGTGGCGATATCGAGAAAAAGAAAAGTCATCCTGAACTTCCTGAAGAGTCTTTTTGGGCCGTGGGGCAAAGGGGTTGGTCTGCCGGTCTAAGCAGCTCCTGATTTTGAGAGTGGCTCTGAGCAGGTCTGTGAGACTGCGGCGCAGACTGTCAGGAAGAGCCTCACTTTGACTCACATCCACCGACATCAGGTGTAGGATGGTACGAAGAAGCATCCTTTGGACTAGTGCAATGGGTTCCTCTGTCCAGCCTCCAGCCAGCTCCTCTGCCCCTACCCCTCCCCCGGGGCCACAGCACTCCCCAAACTCAGTCAGGATCTCTGTGAGTGTGGGGACTACACTGACCGCTAGACCTGGATTATGGTTAATGCTCATGTCAAACTTGCACACCTTCTCCAAGAGGGACAGCAACACATGACAGAGGTCGAAGGGCGAGTTTTCCATACGATTAAAAATAGATATTGCTGCTGGGTCGGTGAGCGTTTCGGTGTCCGTCTGGGACCCGGTGGTCCTGGGATGGGGGTACGGGGCACTCATTTTTTCTGTGATGGTGCTAGCTTTAGATGTTAGCTGTGGTGCTTCTGACCGGTGGTGCTGACAGCTCACTCGGACAGTGGAGCCGTGTGACCTTCTACTCTTCCCTGCAGCAGTTCCCGGGAGAACCCTATCTTCTGAGTTGGCTTCTGAATCTGAGGTAGAGACCTGGGATTTGCGAGCATCTTTTACAGAGTATCTTTGAGCCGTCCTTCGCGACCGCCTGGATTTCCACGTACCACTGGCCACACGTGCCCTCCTGCCTGGGGTGTGCTCATCTGCCCCAGCCTTCTGTCCCGCTCTGAGAGGTATGGCCTTTACCTCCCAGTTTAGGAACACCTCCAGTAAAGACGGCAGGGTGAAATCTGTCAACATAATAAAAAGCAATGTTTACTCAAATAAACAACTCAATAAGTCTATCTCATCAAGTCTATCACGTAATGTTTTTAGATTATATTTCAAAATCAACCCTCTCTAACAGGAGGGATACATGTCAGGTGCATTTTTTCTTTGTTGAGACCTGCCCAGTTAGGAGGAATTAATAAAGTAAAAATGTCTAGGGTCTATGTTAGAAAAGATCCGCAGTAATGTACTAAATACCAGTGTCACTGTAAGGTCATGGGCCCCTGCAACCACCAAACCTGTCCAGCAGAGAAGCTGGTCATTTGCTCTATGTTGGAGTAATAGATTCAGCAATATTAGTGGGCTGTTGATGCACTGTAATGCAAATGCTTACATAGTAATCAAATGTTCAGGATATATTCCCTTAATAAATATCCTGAAAAGCTTCATGTTGACTGTCAAAAAATGTCTACATAATATATGCAAGATGTTGCATGAGTGTGGCAAAGATAGGCTTCTGAATATAATAATGCCAGTTTACCAAAATACATTTGAGTGTATTTGTCAAACTAGAAAATTATTTGTGACTTGAAATGGGTTTGCTTTGTCCCCCAGTTACACGTAAAAAAAACACATCTTAAATACTTATATACAGCATAGTGTCGCATACAGTATAAATTAACCCAAACTGAGTGAGCTTGTGTACTTTTTTGTTAGCACCAAGTCTCCAGTCAGGGATGCACCAAAAAGGTCAAATCAATGTGAAAAAAGCAATGCACACTGGGAGGCAGGAAAAAAGTTTGTTGCAATAATCAGGGTAGCTCCAGGGTTGAACAAGTTAAATTTAAGACCTTTTTAAGACCTTTTTAAGACTACTGCAATGAAAATTAAGACCTCCAGCGGGCAAAAATTATGTATTTTCTTTTGCAGAAGAGACAAATTAAGTGAACAACACTACAGTATTACA
>JAVQKG010355781.1:0-21228 GCA_036025885.1 Hypseleotris bucephala | reverse complement strand
TTTTAACAGTTCAGATATTTAAATATTTGATTATGTTATATTTTCTGCAACAATATAAACATGTTTTAGTTAATAAATTAATTTAAACATCATTTTACTTGACTAAGGTCTATTTTGGTGCCAATTGTAAAGTATAAGGTGAAGCTCTATTTTATTGTGTTTTGAGATTTTCTGCCAATACAAAAACAAAAGTCTGTGATGACGGTTGGCTTGTTGTTTTATAGATATCACTTCTACGCAGAGATACAAAAGCATTTATTGACTGGCTCAAAACAAGCATATCCATGAGTATAGATCTCGTAATCCTTGAGAGAACACTATAGTTAAGGGAATATCATTGTGTCCTAATTATACAGTTGGAGGCATTTTAGTCATTTATTTATGCGTCCCAATGTAGCTCCAACACAAAGTCCACAGTCCCCTGATTCTCCATATCATCTCCACTATATGCCTCTGTTCTGCCTCGATCAATCAAACAAATCATTAGATAAAAAGAAACCATGTCAGTGCATTGATGTGGTGCAACACAACCTATAGACAAACTGTAATTGAATTCATGACTGCTTTACGTGAGCAATGAGCTTTTCATAATTGCATGAAACATCTCAATATCCAAAGAAGACAGAGCTGAGGGAGTTTCTACCCAAGCGTGGACCATTCAGAGTCAACAACTGCACTTGTCAGATTTACTTAAATATGACTCTATCCTTGAAAGATGGCTGTAATTAGGATTGGATTAGGAAAATGACAGCACATACAATACTATTATGAATGGAAATGGAGACTAATTAGATGCAAATATAGTGGTAGTTCATGTGGTTTATGAGGTGGGTAGAGTAATCAAAATAATACTCAAGTAGGGGTAACTATCGGTACTTCAAATTAAAAATAATCTTTACAAAATGGATTTGTAAAATATTACCGAAAATTGACTTTACTTACTACACTACTAATGAAGCATACTCATATAATATTCAAAAAGCTGGGTCTCTTATTGGTATACCTGCTGCATAAATAAGGAAATCTTTTGAAATAAGGAAGTGTTCTGGTGCAGACATTGGCTCTGGTGCTAAATTTCATACTGTCTTCTGAAGTTAAACGGTTTAAAATGTTCTTTTTTTTGTTTACCTGCTTTATATGTTTCGACTACTTCCTGAAATCATCAGAAGCATCACTTTTAAAGATGATAATGCTAATCAAAATTAGCACTGATGCTATTGGTGTACTATTTGGATCCTATCAGTTAACACTAATGGCACAGTTGTATTGGCATATCACTTAGAAGTAGTCTTTATTATCTTAAAGGATTTTTTTGTTGAGTTTGACATGAATTGTTGCAAACATCTTCTTTCACCCAAATGACCTTTTTTTAAACCTTTTTTTGTGTCTTGATGGAATCAGAATTCTGGTGTTTCTATTTTTTTTTTTAGTGGACAAATAAGATCTCTTAATATTAATCAACAATTTATCATATATAATTTAAAAGTATGGTACATTAATAAAGCTAATCTTTGAAGTACAACCTCCCACTGACAACAGTTCCATCAATTCTTTGGCAGTAGTTGAACTTTTTGGTGGTGTTTGCATGGACATATTGTACTCTCCAACACAAGCCCGGGTAGATGAGTAATGCGTTGAGTCCAGGCCCTTCTTTTGGCCCTATGGGACTGGCAGGAGCGCTGTAAGTTGAACATGAATGCCACTGCACCTGACAGCGCGTTGACTCTAGCTCTCATTGTAGTGACATGGGACGTTCTGGAGAGTGGATAATTGTATCTCGGGTCTCCTGCATGCTTCATATTATTTATTCATGGGTGAACAGAAAGAGCTTCTTGTAAAACGTATGAAAATGCTTTTAAGTGTCCTTTCTCCTATCCCCAAATTCACAGCTGCAGCTATCTGCTTTTGTCAGTTGTGAGCTCTGCCAACTCAGCTTTTAAGGCCCTGGCAGACTGGAGGGAGCTTAAATTTAACAAAACTGACAAGTCGGACAGTAATGTAGTTGTCTGGGCTTTTATTTCTTACTCGGGATTGGATTTTGAAAAGCCACAGTGCATTAGAATAAAGTGGCTTCCGACAAGAGCCACATGGAAGTTGAAATGCAATGGGGCACACACAAGCTGCAACAAGACAGAAGATGAGTCTAGGGAGAAATGCAATATAACTATAGTCACCAAATGCAGACACTTTACTGGTATGATTACAATGACAAAACCTACCTGAGTATTTTGGAGGTGAAATAATTAAATCACCAAAATGACTTCTAATAAAGACAGCCTAATAAAGTATGTCATTTTTTTCATAACAGAAAAAAAACATAAATAGTGTCACAAAAGAAACAGAGGATGCAAGTTTTTTTTTTATGAAATAAGTGTAGTTAAAAATACTACAGGCACACCCTATCTTTACTGCAGGGGGTCAAATACTCGCAAAATCAAATCTTCAAACACTAAATAGTCCGAATTCGTGTTCAATGTAATGATTCATTGCAAACACTATTTTATGCCCAGTTTTCATATGATAAGGTCATGACCAAAATGTCAAATTTTAAAGTGCTGTCACAAACTTACCACAATACCACATCATCTGCCACTCTTTAGCCAAAGCTGTGGGTGGGAGAGACCCACTGTGCCAGGCAGCTGGTCCTCTCCTTTTTCACTTTTAGGGACACCCATAAAAAGCATGCTCCCAAACCAAAAGTGTAACAATACAATACATAGTGCTACAGCTGGAAGCCATCAAATTGAAAAGTTCAAGCTAGAGGCCCCTCCTAAACTAAACCCACAATGTTTCACTGTGTTATTGCATTGTTGTCAATTTATTCTCCTTATTATCCATAAATTAAGAAATAAAGCAGACATTTGTTTTTTAGCAAAAACATGTTTATTGGATTTGATTGATCAGTCATGAAAATACATGTGTCGCTACTTCGATCTTTTTCTCCAGACAATTGCACTTGGTTTGAATATGGGATTTGGCCTGAGGCAATCGCACAGCTGTGTAGTTTTGTGACAAGGGTTAAGACTCCATCACAAAACATAAATTCATGTACCTTAATCACTTTGCATCAGTGACCAGGAAAAATATAGAAAAAATATAATAATTCGATTTTTTTGTGAGTTGGTGATGAATGAAAATGGACAACAACAATGGCTTCAATAGGGAAATAGGAAATTACTAAGTGTCCTCTGCCTGGTCCATTAATGTGGCTGGGACTTGAACCAAGACTTCCTGAATTGACAGGAAGCCATACACATGTTGCCATGGAGTGATGGAGTGTGTACAGGAAAAGGGCGGGGCCGGTGGAGGCTTGTGGACCTGGCAAGCTCAGACAAAAACATTGTGTGCTTGATGAGCTGGAGATGGCCATTCATCCACACCAGTCAGGCCTCCATGGCAGTGATTAGCATTGTCATCCAGATGGCCCATGTGCTGGAGGTGCCAGCGTCAGAGTGGCTGTTCTCCCTCGCATAATCACTCTCTGGCCTCTGCTCTCATCTGTCCCCTTTATTCCCACCAAAAAGTATTCTTCCGAAATCTGTATGGCCATTTCATATTCATTCATTATGGCACTTTGGATTGTCGAGTAGAGACTTTCCAGCATTCTGATGAATGTTGCTGCCGTACCAATGATGTAATTGTGCTGTGTGTCTCTGAGAGGAGCTCATATTGGCATGACCAACATTTGATCTTTTTAATCAGGCAAAATCAGCTTTCTGTTGCAATCTAAGTGCATGTATGTGTAGAAGATGACAGTTTAATGCCGCAGAGGGAGAAGTCTGATCAGCACACTTGCCTAAGGCACTTACAGGGCTGCCGTGGGCTCTCCGAAGGCCTCACAAGATATACACAGCAATTAGGCCCTCACTACGCGGCCTGTGAAGAAGAAAGCAGAGCAGGCAAACAGGATGTGGAGTTAGTTTGATCCCTTATCACCATGCCCCAAAGTCTATAAAGTCATCCACAGCCTCTGACAACCACCTCTGACTAGCTCACCCTTGTTTCTTTCTTCTTCACTCTTCTTCTTTTACTCCTCAGCCTCCCCCTCTCAGCTCCAACCAAGATGATAGGACTAATAATTAAAGCAATTCTGTACGGGCTAAGGAGCTGCGGAGCATCTGTGTGTGTCAGCCTCCTGACATGATACAGAGGGACAGCACAACTATTAAATATCCATCATGCCACGCCACATCACTTCTAATGCAATCAGAAACACATGAGTACCTCGGCTAAGTCCCTTCCCATCCACAATGATTAAAGAAGTCTTTAATTTCAAAGACAAATAAAAAATGTACGATCATTTTATCAAAAATGTAAATGACCTGTCTCTATAGATGACAGGCAACAGAGCAGGGGCTAAGATGAAACTTTGTACATTGGTTTTAGTGTGGCACAGGGATTCTCTTGATGCAGATGTAGATCCCATTTGAACAATGTAACATGACTGTTGAAAAAGATACATCTACACAATAATAATGAATGTACCAATTTTAGGATGTCTTGGGCAGGGTACCTGGTTAGGGGCTGGTTAATTCGTGACAAAAATAGAGTAATAAAAACATGCTCCATGCACCATCCACAACTGTCAATGGAGGAAGTCTGAGACAAGGTAACAAGGAAAGGATAAGCAGAGTCCGCTCAGAGAGACTCAAGTGGCTTGAGGATCAAACCCGCAACCCCTGTGCTGGGAGGCAGAAGTGCCAACAGCTCTGTCTCTAATGAAAGATTGATGAACATTGATGATGACGATCATGTTATGAGTTTTAAAACAGTATTAAAAATCCAATCAACAAATTTTACAAATTTGTTTTACGGAGCCAAAACTTTTCCGGTACTATACTTCCTGCAGGGTTGCCTGTACATCAAGCCCACTCTTTTTTATTTTAGAGAAGGATATGTGACAACACAGCATGCAGAAAGCACTGGGAGATATCAGAAGTGGTTCAGCCCACCACCTCCGTTGCTCTCATGTTTATGCAGAGAAAGACTCAACTCTTTTGATTCTCTTTTTGATTTGGCGCTGAGTGTCTGCTGGCAGCTTCTCAACGCTCTACTTGAGTTGTTTCTAATCATGCTTAGGTGGGGCCGGCTATGGGAGGGCACGAGGGCGGAAAACTTAAACAAGTGGGAGCGGGAACTAGGATTAGATTTAGGGAAAGTGCACTACCTTCTTAGGACAAGTGTTTTTTCCGCAGTGGCTACTGTTGTCCCAGTATCAAAGGGAAGCCAGTGTTGAATTTTTTTTTTAATTTCCTAATTTTCAAAGCTGTTTACATAAATCTTAAAAACACAATGGATATCTGTTAAATTTTCACAAGACATATGTTGTAATGTTATAAGCATGTTCTTAAAGACAATAATCAAACAGCCTTGTTAACATTTGCAATAATAAAATTAAGTCAAGATGCTTTGTGTCTTAAATTACAGCAGATCAATTAATGTTTTCAGTTTTGCCAGGGACTGTTACTGTCTCAATACTGATTTCCCTGTCCCAGACACAAAAGAGCCGCCCACATCTCATAGTGGGAAGCCAATGCACTATTGATTAGTTGGCTGCAGCTTAAAGAATGGAAATGGGAACAATTTGACAGGGCGAGGGTCAAACGCAAGGGTAGTGTTATTGAGGAGTGCCTGAGATTACATTAGCCAGCATCTCACCTATAGAGATTCCCCCAAATGATCTACTAAGCCTGTCAGCGAGTGGTAGAGGGGGCGGGGCCGGGGGCAAGTCGGTTAACATGACGACGGGCCCGTACAGATAAATCACAATTCACTCAGGGAGCAGTCACACTCAATGACATATTCACTGGCTGCGTCTACAGCTCATTTGATAACGCTCCTGCCACGCCATTCATTTCTGTGAGGGATGAAAGGCAGGCTGAACGTGTCATCAGCTCAGTGAGGCAGGCACGCCACTGACTCCGAATACAGAGGGAGGTGCCTCATAATTAATGAAGTTTTTTAACCCCGCTACAGTCGCACACAGACAGCACACTATTTTCCAGGGATCTTTCAATTAGACATGCGTTGTAATTAAATGCTGTGTCACAGTGCTATTGGGGCCTGCCAGATTTATGTCCCAGGATGAGTTAGTGCCATTCATTATCATGATGGATAGCTCAACCTAAAAGGAATAATGTCACAATCCCTTAGGCAAAGATGAGGCTATTGCATAATACACACAAGGTATGTTTTTGTGTCAGTCTATTCCTACTGAATGTCTTTGTTTCTTGGCTTTAGAAATTACATTGTAGAAATACAATTTAGAAAATAACAGATGTAGCCACCATGGGTCCTAAGGTAGTTTTACACCCTAAACCAACCCTAAGCCTGGATAAATGTGTGAAGAAGGAAATCCCATTATACCAAATTGAATTAAAGCCTGATTTTTTCCCCCTTTTAATTGTGCAAAAAATAAACAATAACACATACAGTCATCTGAGAAAAATATGGACTTTGAAAACCCTCTTTGGGCTGTGCTAACTTCCACCCAACAAAAGATCAATGGGAAATATATTTATTTTTGTCCAGTTTTACAAAATCTGGTACTGCAGCTTTAAATTCTGATAAGAGAGAATTTGCTGTGGTGATCCTGGAAGGAAAAAAAATAACATACAAAAGAAAATATACAACTATACTACTATATTTGTGGATTATGGATATGTATTAACTTGAGATAGAATTTACAAACTGGATTTTAGACAGGCATCAAATACTGTGACAGGCTGCAGGAGTGTGGCTCCTAGGTAAGTCCCTCTTATCCTCATTGGTACCTACTATACATCAATGACACATGGCCCATCATCGCAACAGTCAAACTTTCATGTTCAGAATGTGCACCTCTCTGGAGACCAGCCTGTGGTGTGGCTTATGATCACACAACTTCTGTTACATAGGAGTTAGATCACACCACATGCAACAAGCAACAACGCTCCAAAATACTGTTTTTCTGTAACAGTTATTGTAGATAACTAATAATTGTGACACAATAAGATCCATGCTGTACAAT
Organism: Hypseleotris bucephala; assembly: GCA_036025885.1. Lineage (NCBI taxonomy): Eukaryota > Metazoa > Chordata > Actinopteri > Gobiiformes > Eleotridae > Hypseleotris > Hypseleotris bucephala. The sequence goes on along the minus strand of JAVQKG010355781.1, from coordinate 14,219 downwards.
TAACATTTTAAAACAAAAGGTTAGTTTGGACCAAAATATGTTGAACCTTGCTGTGGAACAAGCACATTCCATCAAGGAGGTTATGCTTTTGGGTTTCACAATAAATCAAAAAGTAGAATCCAGATTTTGAGCACTTTTAGGGCCATTTGTGGATTTTTAATTCTGCCAAAGAGGTAATGTTTTGGTAGCTTTATCTGTCTGTTAGCAACTACTCAAAAACTACTGAATGGATTGGATAACATTTTCAGGGAAGGTTACAAATGATACAAGGAATAAGATTTTGGCAGTGAACCAGATCACCATCAGGATCCAGGATTTTTTTTTAAATAAAAATGGCACCTGTGTTAAAGTCTTGCTGGATAATGCTGTTATCGCACAAATATTGTATGAAATCCACAAATATAAAATAAAATGAACAATGGAAAACAGCTGTAGTTTTTTCTGCAGTTTAATCATTTATTAAATTGAAAACACACCTGTTAATCTTTTATCTGTCTTTCAAATGTTGCTTCTAAAGCGTTTTTCCGCATGTATAATGTCCCATGCCCTGTTATTTCCTTTGCTTTGTTAAAACACACTTTCAAACATGTCCTGTCACCCTCCTGCTGTCTATCTTCCTGGCCGGACTCTGTGAAATTGCTGCATACTCTAAAAAGACGGTGCCATTTGAGGCCTCACACAATAAATGTAGTTGTAATTCCTCCTGTCATGACCACGATGAATGTTCCATGTTTTCTATTTTTCCCTTTGCTTGTTTCCTATGTGTAGACAGCAATTTACATGGGGACGTTAATGTAACTGTCATGTCCTATCCAGAGGCACTGAGGCAGAACTGCTAAAAGACAGCCAAGCCACATCACGGATACTCAAGCCACCAAAGATTGAGAAGCAATACAAAGGTAATGGAATTAAGAAAGGGCATCTCCCACAAACAAAATAAAAGTGACATTAAATAAAGCAATGCCAAGAAATAAATGACAAAAATGGGAGCCATATGTGCAAGGTTCAAAAACGTACATTATAATTTAGTATGAAGCTGTGGGAGTATGCTTTTCGCTCTGTCTTTATGGACTTTTTTCTTAATAGAGGAATGCTGCTAAATGTATTGCAGGGTTAGCCATGTAAGCCTCTGGTATTGAACTGAGCTAACATTGGGACCCTCTTAATGCTCTTCTGCTGTATTTCTAGTTGAACTGTGCAAGTCATTGATGGGTTGTTTTATGTCAGACAACAAGAGGCAGCTTGGGGAGTCGTTGTGGAGAACCAAGGTTGTTTACCACTGTATAACTGTTTTAAAGCTGTCTTATTTTCACTGGGGACCCAACAGGCACAAGCAATACTAAATGGAAGGTCAGCCTGGACATTGCAACAGAATCATCAAATGGATGTCAAGATGTACTGTATATGGTCCAAAGAACAGGCAGAGTAAATTCTACAATATTTATAGGGAGAGAAATTTGGTGAGAATAAAACGTTTTAAAATAATAATCTAATATTGCTGGGTTGCAACTGACGTCCCACAAGTCCGGCAAGTCCCGCAAAGAGGAGATGGGGGTCAGGACGTAGACACTCAATGATAAATGCTGTCAAATGTCAAACTTTTGTGCAGTTAATGGCTGTCATAACCAATCGCACCGGGAGTCCTAATGACTTCGGTTGTATCAGTTGTCCAAAGTAAAATGTGCAAACTGTGGATAAATCACTTTTCCGTAAAGTATTTTGTATACGAGACATATGATTTCTTGAAAATAACTCCTCAAGGTCCATATAAGGTTTCTGAGACATATTCACATCCATCACGCAGTGTTATGAAATGGCGTTTAGAACTTCCTTCCCCCTATCTGGATATTTGTAGGTGTAGGTGTTTCAATTTCAGAAAAAGGTCAAATTAAAAGGTGATTCTGCAGTATTGTAATTTTTTAAGCTTTATGAATTAATTTAGATTTTTAGTGACTTATAATTTTTAGTGATTTAGAAGTTAGTGACCTGTGATGGTCACACCCAAAGCCAACCACATTTTGACAGAGCGCAGCAACATGAGTTTTAGCAGCTGTTAGCTCTACTTGGAGTAAGCATTTTTTTTATGTTGTATATATACAGTATTCATCATTAAAAAGCAATAAATATCCTTGTAATAAAAGAATATCATTCTCCAATGTTCTCTGATTAAGACCTGAACACCTATCTATTATAATCACATGTAGCCGATATTCTTTTCATCTTAAGTCACTATTTCATTCTCAATAGCATTCACAGTTAACCTGCCTCGCAGCTGTAGTGTATGGGTCCTGCATTAATTCACAGTAGAAAGGAAAAATCAAATCAAAGACACCCCTCTTGATCCCGGGTATCATCTTTGAGAACATCACTTAAATGTAATTTCTTGTTTTATTTCATATTTATTCTAAATCAACCACAACAAACAAAGCATTCTTTACTCGAAGGAATCCTATAAAGGTGCAAGCTTCTCAGTGAGCCGCTGACAGGCTGTGACTTCAAAAGCCTGTGAATGTGAATGCAGGGTAAAGGGCGGAGGGCATGATTAGCAGCTCCTCTATCTCCTGTAGGTGCTGTATATACATAGCACCAGTCACCTTCCAGTCGCCTAATTAACTCTGTCAACCTTTACACAACAAAGTCACATCCACTTCAAGCTGCTCTGTCTCACTGAGACGATTTACTGAGTATTGTTAGATGAAAGGTGATGAAGAAGATGGCTACTTTCTTTTGAAAAATCATTAGAGGGGTTCAGACTTTTGAAGGTCCACATACAAACAATTTTCTATGAAACAAGCCTGTAATGCTGAGAGGTGTGCACTTGGAGGTAAATAGGGAGACATAGACTCAGTAAGCTTTGTCTTGTCTCACACACACAGAGCCTGGGCCAGAAGCAGGTAAAACTTCTGCAAATTATAGCCCGAGGGCAGCCTTTGCTCCTCAGTGGTCAGTGCTGTTTGATTCTGGCTGAGTGCACTTTGTGAGAGTCTGCACACATCTAATGTTTTTTTGTTTTCTTCTGGAGTTGTTTTGTGATGGTGTTGAACCTGTGGTGAAATGCTGCAGTGATTTATTATTTTAGCAGTAACTTATCAATATATCTATCAAGTTTGTATTGTTGTAATGCATTCAGAAACCATTATAGCAAATGCAGCACTTGGCCAGGAGTGGTAGGTAAACTATTTTCACTGTGCATTATATTTAAGAAAGCTATGTCCACTAAAGCATAGTCCTTCAGATTCAGATGCAAATGCCCTGGTCCATCTAATGAGCCACAAAATGTTTCTCATTTGGTCCTTTACTGACCCTGGCTCTGTCTTGCAACTGTGTGTGTACCAAATAATCATTGAATTCCAACAATACTTTTTACTGTGTGCCTTCTGGTGTTTTTCATGTTGTTAATGTATTGCATGCAAAAAATATGCTTGAAAAGAATTCATGTCATTTCTACAAACTCATTGAAAAAGTAAAATGGTGCTCTACTTACAAATTTTGCAGCAATCATTCACAGGAAAAATCTTTTATTGTATGAATTTACTTCGATCAGTCCATCTAAACGATGTGCATTCAACACAACACATGGACTGTTTCACATTTCGAGGTACTATATTTTTCCATTAGCTTACTGCAAAACAAAATAAAAACAAAGTTTTATTCACTTCATTCCACATATACTAGATTGTATTTGAGGTTTCTTAATTTGTATCAATGTGAAATAGTCCATAGTTGCACATGTTTTTAGATGGACTGATTTGCATATGAAAAAAATTAATTGAGACAATGGAAAAAAAATTGTGTGAATGTTTTTTTTCAGTGCATTAAGATTTCATGTGATGTACCCTTCTTTAAATTCCACAAAGCCTTTGATCCTTGTAACCTGCAGGTTGATTATACATGTGTCCATGCTCTAAATTATAATACTTTGTGATTGTGAACATTAGGTGGACTCAGGATAAAATAGTCCTTTATAGTTCCCAAAAATACCTGTATTTTTATTTTTACATCTACAATAAAATGCCTGTTTGAAGCAGGCAGCACACATTATATGCATCAGTATATGTTCACATCATTTGTATTGTGGAGGTTTTTTGCTGAGGGTGGGGGGTCCAGGTTTCTTTCTGTGTTGCTGGATCTACTTGGAATGCTCGGCGTCTCGTTCCTCACTGCTGCTATAGGCTCTGCTGGCTATAGCTTGTGGTGCTCCCGGTGGAGTAAGCTCTTTCCACTAACAAAATGCAAAATACAAAATTAATAAAAACACCCTTTGAAACTGACAAATATGCCTCAGGCAAACTATCGGCCCGCCGGCTGCTTAAAATTTAATCAGTATTTTTTCTTTATTTATTTATTTTCCACGGCCACGCTCATCTTTTTAATAACATGTTGCTTGAGACTGTCTGTATACAAAGTTTTCCTCTGTCAAGAATTACACAGGGCCTGTCAGTTCATGGTCTGACTCCCTTTGGGGCTTTCCACAAAATAAAGTAAGCAGATTTATTTCATCTTTTAACCTCTGTCCTTGTTCTGGTCTAAATGGAGTTTCTCTGTCGTCCACTTGGCTCTGCGACTGACCTATGAGTCCTGTGGGTCGTGAGAGGGCGAAGACATCCTCGCTGCTTTCACACAAATTCCATGACATTGTGTCCAGGAGCAGAGGGATAAACAGCGGCAACTTAAAATGGTCGGATTGTTAATGTCTGAGGCAACAGTGAATTCCCAGATAGCCTCCATGTAAATATAATATTCATGCCCTCATTCATAATTTAATTATATTAACACAGGGTGGGAGTGTAAGTGATGACAGCCTGTCAAAACGTCAATCACACTTACAGAAGAATCTTAATGCTGAAGGAACAAAACAGGCCCATAATGGATACAAGGTATTACTTAGCTTTGGTTTTATATTTCCCTATTTACAGCAATTTTCCCTGGATTATATCTCAGAGTCAGCCACCAATGTCTGTAAAGTCTCTTCTTTATCCAATAATAATAATAATAACAATAAAAAATTTAATTAATAAATAACTGACTAATACAAGAATATAACAGCAAGGACACACAGTTGGTAAGGACATGAGATTGGACAGGTCCTGAAGAAAACAACAAAGTATTGCTGCTGAGAACAACAGAAACCAAGTATTATCATCCCCCCAAAACAGATCAAAATAGGCAATTTAAAATATATATATATACAATATAACATCCTTCTCCTCATGCATTCACACTACCAAATGCTTTTCATTAAGACTTATTATTTATTGGTTTTAATTTACAGATACATTGAATTTTAGGCATAGCAGCAAATATCAGGCCTAGTTAAAAAAAGTTAAAAGCCTAGTTACAAGTTAAAAGTCTAGTGACAATCCGACCAGGCAAAGTTGGACAGAATGTGTTAGAGGCCAAAATTAAAATCTATTGCATTTGGCTATTTGGCTATTGTTAATGTCAAGTAAAACTACTGCATACGAATACAAAGTAAAACTGCACGGGTAAATATATATGAACTATTAACTTGAGGATAAAGATTGCAGCTGTACACTAAGCAATTCAGATGTGTTTGATCATTGTCAGACGGAACGCCCAAGAACAGATTGTCTTTAAAAATCTCTAACTTGACTTTTTGCCAGAATGCTCACTTGAATTAACCCCCGAGGAGGCCAGTCTCTTGTTCTTACACATAAGTGAGCCTGACTCTAACTGAAATTCCCTTTGGCAGCTTTTCTCCTCTGTGTAAAAAGCCCCCAGTTTTGTGCTGCTTCTTCCTTTTCTTACTTTCTGAGTTATTAATTGAGATCATGAGAGTCAACGTTCTCAGCAGAAGACTTCCTCAAGACAAGAAATGCTTGAACTTCTCTTCCATTAATATTCAAACCCAATATATTATGCATATTATTCTTTAAATACCATATGAAATGTGTTTTTGTGACCAAGTCTTAATTTTGCATATGCTTTTAAGTAATATGCATTAAATAATAATTGCTATTAAATTGATGGCAGTGGCTTCTTTGCTGATGTCAATCATATTTGTGCAAACCCCCTGTGACACTTTCTGTCATCACTTGCAGATGCAGAGCCATCATTGTTCAGTGGAACATCTTAAAGTGCAGCAGATTCAGCACATAGTGTACAGCACTCTCCTATCTGAACACTTACACAGGGTCATACAGGTCATCACATGGAGTGGAGTTATTTCATAAGCAAGGAAGAGGAATTAATAAGAGCCAATGCAATATTCACCCTAATGTATGGAAAAGTGTAACTAATTTAGCCTAGTTCTGATTCATTAATAAAAGGGGAACCCACTGGTTGCCAAAACAGCATCTTTACAATCACTTTTACTTTTACGACCTTATTAAATACAGGCGTTGCATTGCTAAGATTTACCTATATTATACTTTGCTTCCCTTTTTTCTATCTTATTTTGTGCCCTCTATATAACTAGATGTAGCATTGCACTAAAATACAAACTTTGTTTTAGTTTTTCGAACAGTCATTTATTGAACAGAATGAACAGTCAGTGGGATTAAATTATGACCTAACAATATTCTTTACAGGTAATTCCATTTAGACAGTGTTATTAGATATTTGATTGATAATATTCTATCTTACTTACTTATTCACTTGCATTCATAAAGGAAAGGCAGTGTGAGTGATGTGTCTTGCTCAAGGACACAACAGCAGCCTGTACTAGAATCGAACTGCCAACCTTACAATTAGTGGGTAACCCTCCTCCTTAGCCACTGCCACCACTGCTAAAAATGGCACACTTTTTATATGTCCTATGCTCTATCCTGCATAGCCTTACTAGGAGTGGGAAATACTGTATGGTGATAAAAAAAAAAAAAAATCAAATTGTGATATGATGCTATAGCAATCACTGAATTGTGCTCTGCTTTTTAATTTTACTGTAACAATGGCAGTGTTCATATTAATAAAAATGCAAAATAAAATTATAAAAAGTATTAAAATTTCGGTAAGTATTACAATGAACACTGGATTAATGTACATTGAATTTGTAGTTTCATGAAAAAGTAGACAACCAAAACTGTGATCAAATCTTTTCTTTAATTTTTTTTACAAACCTTGACTGCAGATACACAGGAACTAAACAACTGGCACTAACTCTGTTTATACTCACATTGGCGTCACATGAGCAGGATCTTATTCCTGATGCCCTGTAGATGTTCTTTGTGCATGTCTCAATGGGACGTGGACCACAACGCTCTATTCTTTATCAGAACAGAGGCTGGGGACAGAGCCTTTGATGTGAGCGATTTATAATCTACTAATTATTCAACAATAACAACAATGGGGATGACAAGCTGCTGTGTTTACACCACAGACAGATCCTTGAGCCATGCACACTGTCACACTATTGAGACAACAACTGGGGTAAATTCTCACATCATAATAACAACAAACAATGAAAAACGCCCCACATCAAAGACACTAATGATTATATATTAAAATGTTTCTATAGTTTTAAGAAAGAGGCAGAAGATTAATTGATAGCAGCAGTATACGTAAGACTGCACATTGCTGTAGGACAATGCTTCTATTCAGATCTGAGCCCCTTTGCTCTTGGGTGTCTTGTTGTTTGCATATTTATTATCAATTTGTGTATTCATGCCCTTCCCAAATTGGCCCATGTGTTATTATTTCTTGTGCTGTGTTGAACTTCCAGGTAGCAAATGTTCAGTAGCTAAAGTCTCCTGCTTTCTTACATGTCCAATTTAAAGTCTTGGGAGTAACAAGCTTCTTTTCTCTCATGGCATTTGTTCTCTGTCTTGTACAAGAGGCAGAATACAAAACCCTCAGATGTTTTTTCAAAAGTCTGGACAACTGTTTTTAATTTTTTATTTGAGACATGGATTCTTTTTACCTGTGCGAGTGAAGAAAAAGAATGGGTATGGCTGTATGCATTGAACTTTCATCATGCAGGTCTGGCTAATAGCGGCGCCTTTCGCCACATGCATTAGAGGTGCATTAAATTTGGAATCACAGGACTCTTCAAGTTCAAATAATGAGCATTTAATTATTGACAGGGGATGAATATTTAACAAAGACACTGGTGGGTGACTTGGACAGCTTCATGTGAAGGAGTGTGACCCAGAAATGCACCTCCTGTTGATATCCTCCTTAACCTGACACTATTCATAATGGTGGTGGTCAAACTCTTCACATAAAAGACACACGTGTTTTGTGTCAAAAGACTGTCATTTTAAATTTCCGCTTTTAAACCGCAACACGTGATTATTTTATTCAGGCAAAAATAATTATCCAGTCAATAGTACAGCACCCTTAAAGATATCTAAAAATGAGACTCTGAGACCATCTGTGGGCTTTATTATACTTTTACAAAATCATATCAGAAGCTTTAATGCACAACTAATGATCATCTGCCTTACATTTCTTTGTGTATAAAAGCAGAAAAGCTAACAATTTTACTGCTTTAGATTTCTCCACTTCAGAGATTAAATATTATTGTTGTTACACTAACAGGAATACAACCCAGAATATTGATTTTATTGCCCTGTTTTATTGTGTAAAGGGAACACACGCCTGGTGAGTATTTGCACTACAGTGAGAACAGACAATTTCTATTTTCATCATACACCTACCAATTACAACAAAAATATTCTTGCTAATCAATTAACAGCTTCTTGTTGAGATATATCCTTCTTGTACTTTTCAAATCTCTGTTTTCTTCTCTTTCTGTGGGCTTCAGCTGCTCATGACCTGGTGGCCAGGACACTCCACAGAAGCCTGTATTTGAAACATAATTGCTTTTACAACAGGTCTGTGTCTGACACCAGTCCAGGGACGTCTATTCCACATTTGCAAAGCTTTTTGTTGTCTTACTGTATGCAGCACTTTAGATTCTATACCTCCACTGACCTACACACTGCATTTTAATTAAATCTTTTGAATAAACCTGTTGAAGCCTTTTATTCACTCACAATTCTGTGAGTATGATCCAGAGAAAAGAAATGCACACAGTTATGCTAAGTGCAAATGAAACAATCTGCAAAATACATGTGCCTGCATAACTTATCCTAAACCTTCCCAAAGTGTCCTTTTGGCATAATGCTTAAACCGTCCCCAGTGCTCACAAGTAAACCCCCTGCGATGCTTCTGACAGCTGAGAAATGTCATTACAGGACCATAATCAAGAATGAAATCAGTTATAGCATCGCCACACGCCCAAAATTTAATTAGCACTTTTGAAGGTCAGCCCTGGAGCTGCGCTTGTGATGTTTTGATGTGAGGACAATGTTTGCTGGTAAATCTCTCTCCACTTTTTATTTTGTGTCGCAAAAAATATCACCCGACAAAAGAAAAGTTGGCCTTCTGAAAAAATATATGGCAATGGAAAGTAATTAAAAGTGTTAACTGTGGAACTCGTGAATGCCCAACTGCGAGCAGTGGTGCAACAAAAGCAACTGATAAGACATTGAGATTGAAATGAGGTGTGAAGAAAAGGCTTTTTATCACTCAATGCCATACCTTCACACAATGTACAATTAGAGCTCATACGCTGAAGTGTTGCATCAATTTGCAGATCATTTAGTCTTTTCACTTGCATTGGGCTCCTGATAAAACAGCAGGAATCAAAGCGGGGTAAAGATGAAAATAGAGCGTGGCGGGGAAAAAAGTCATGCAAATGACTTTTGTTATTGCACTGATTTTATACTGGGATTGTAAGTGATCATTCTGCCTTTTAGTTACAGCTGTCAGCCCTCATTAATGTGCATTATAAATTGCATCAAAGTGCATAAGGCAGTGTTTGATTAATTTATACAGCTCTTTACGTAGGAGGAAACTGTGCAGGTGCCCGAGAGCCTAATGACTTGGTTTGGGTGCGTGGATCCTTGCGTTTCTCACTCTCAATACGCCGTGTTGTGTGTCAGCTCCAGTCGCATCTGTCACACTACCTCTGTATTTACATACTGATACTAATAACACACTGTAACCAGCACTAATGCCTAGTGCTGCCTTCCCATTATAACAATCAGGAGGGCCCTGATTAGGCTCAATAAGTGATTTAACCTCATGTCATTTTCAATTAACACATGTAGCCACAATGCAAATGATCACTTCAGATGGCTAATGGCCTTTTTCATGTTTTATTACATATTTACACAGCTTCTTTCACATTTAGACTTACAGTGCCATGATACTTACTAATACCTCTTGCACTGTTGAACCTTAATGATAACACGATGAAGATATTGTCCTCTCATTTCTTAAACAGTGATTTACAAGACTCTCTGTGCCAAGAGAAGAATAAACTGGTTGTAAAACTATGAAACTATCAACAGTAACATAAATTATGACTTCTTTATAGACTGAAAGGGAAAGTCATGAGGACTTGTGCAGCACACATCTATTGTTCCACAGGTCTCAGAGGAAAGATAAAGTGAGACCATGAAAAGTTGACTTCTCATCGCCAGGGGGCAAACACTATGAACTTATGTCTCTATAAAACTGAAGCACTTTTCCATTCTGTTGTCTCAGCACCCCAGCTCATGTTGTGAATTAATGTCTTTAAAAGCGTTTAGTAACTGTTCACAGACAATGCTTTTTGTTTGTTTCAACCACTCCAACCCCAAACCATCTCCATCTAATTAACAATACCACTCCATCCCAACAGCCTCAGAAGACAGTCTGCTACTAATTACATAATTACAAAGACATAATTGGAGTTGCAGATTAGTCATAGAAGAACACAGGGTTGGACACCACATGCAAACATCCTGCCACACAAATACATTTCAAAATAAAAAGTGCACTTAATACCTTTCTTTGCTGTGTCTCTATACACAACTAGCTGTTATTATGTCTGTAAATACCAAATACAGACAAATGCATCATAATTACCCTTAACAGTTCAAATGGTCAGAATGAGGCCGCTGTTTCATTATAAAAAATGCATATTACTCATTCCGTAAAACAAAATAATGACAGATCAATTAAAAATGTTTTTGACACATTCTGCTGTGCCAGAAGAGATGGACTGTGTACAATACACATTTTGACATTTCGATGTAAAACATGTGACCAAAACAAAGACAACAGAAGAGACAAATTATCTGAGATGCTGCTTTGGACATGTGATGAAAAATTAAAGCCAGCCGGATGAGACGGGTTTGGGGAGTAGATCAGGACCATTCGTTTAAATCTGCATATATTAGTGAGTAATTCAAAGGTTATGCTGTGTGTTTTTATCATTTGGGCTTTAATAAATATTTTGGCTTTGATATAGTGATTGTCCTGTGGCAGGCCTGTGTGGTGGTAAAGGGGAGGGCAGTCTCGTGGCTCTAATGAGAAGGTCATAGCTCACTAATTATCTCAGGCAGCGCAGTGGCACCCTTCAAAAGACCCCAGGAAATCACCAGTTTCACACAATCGTCTGCCCACTCACAAATGGAAGGAACACAAACAAAATTACACATTTATATAGTGCATGTATAAACTGATAATTATGTGCTCTTTTCAACATGCAAAACTATATTTACACACATAGTTCACTGGTGTCATAACCCAACTGAAAAATAATTATTATCACAATACCACATGGTGAAGGTATGAGTCCTACATTTAACTTCATTTATTATAGAGTATTGTAATCATGTGATTATCCACAGAAAGACTATAACTTACAGGCAGCCAACAGTCATTATCAGATCTTGCCATGGAGAAGTGAACTTGGCAAACAGAATCCAAAATTATATCCAAGAATCTGTCTATCTCTTAGCAAGTTTTGTAAAAGATAATAATAATTATAAATAAATGCAAATAAATAAATAATAAAAACAAATACATTAATATTATTTTTTAAAGAAAGAAGAGGTTACACTATACTTTTGCAAAGATTAATGTCTAATGACACTTTATTTAAAAAGAATTACTTTTGTTGAAAAGAACACAGCATAATATGAAGAAGTTTTGACTGAGATTTGTCCAAAAGATGGGTGTTTATTCCTCACCCGTGCTAAAATATAATAAAAAATATAAATGAAAAGCATATGGATTGCCTCTTAACTATCCAGTGGCTCCCAGTAAATTGCCTGTAAATTAATCTAATTAGCAAAGCCACAGTATGAGTCAGTGTGTGCTGTCACTGAAACTAAAGCATCTTCTATAGTTTGCAGCAGTGCGGAGTATTGAGAAATAAAATTTGTAACAGAAGTTTTGACGGTTTTGGCAGCCACGGGCAATGAATTAAAAAATAATGGCAGAGGAGAGTAAACAAGTTACAGTAGATCATGAGCATGTTATCATGAAAGACGGAGAACATAGTGAAGACTCTGTAGGCAGCCACTTCTGACCAGAGACTGCATGGCTGATGTTTTAAGAAGTCACATTAAAACATGTTTAAGAGCATTCTACCAACACAGTCTCACATTTCTTGTACCTCTGCAACATGTGAGAGCATTTGACATGTTTTGGAATACACCAGAGACCACTTTCAGTTTCCTTGCTGCTGCAGAAGAGAAACTTACAAGCCCCGGCACAGAAGTACAATTGTAATGTAAGACAGCATCAATTTTCCAGCCTACTTCAGTCGGCCTCAGCCAGTGCTGCTGTGGAGTACAGTGCGGGCACAAGATGAAACGCATTCTTTCTTTTGCTGCTTCTGCCTCACTTGCCCTGGTGCTTTATCAATCGACTGCGCCTCTTGTGTGCTTGCGACCTCTAATGGATTCTACATGACAACAGGCCTGGCCCTGACGAGAGCGCGGGCCTTCTCCAACTTGACAACCATTAGTGGGTATGTGCAGCGAGCGGGGGAGGGGTAACTGATGTGTCGTGTATGGAGCCATGTCCCACGGGTCACTCTCCGATGGATCCACTCTGACAAGCGTCTCGCTCCTTTCTCTGCGTCCCCACCAGCCTATTATCACGAGGTCCTGCCACTGTTGTGCATTCTGGGAAGTGGCACATAAAAGAATGATCAGGCAAAGCTTTCAGACAGAAGTCATCCGCACTGGCAGGCTCTTTGTTGAACAAAATGGAAACGCAGCAACGAGAGGTGCACCTGTTGAGCGTCCTTGTGGAGACACAAGCACTCACACTTGGCATTATGTCCCTTATTATTTATATGGGCCTGTCAGCTAATAATGCATGTGTGCCCTCACTGGAGCACTTTCTGCCATCTTTGGAAGTTATGGCAAGAGGCACCCATGGTTTTTGAGACACTGGGGTGTTGTCTAAATCTTTCAATCTTTCACTGATATGATGCAGTCTGAGTTGAAGGGTCATGTCTTTTTTAGTTTTTTATAGTGTGTGCCATATGCAGTCAGTCCTTTTTAGCAATAGTATCAGTCATTTTGGTTCATTGAGATTATTTTAAGGAGTTATGTGTATTTGTTTTTTCACAATGCCAATGAGGACATCACATTCAGTATTAACACAGCCTAAATATTTTAGCATTTTTAAATTGAACAACTTGGACAGTAGACATGTATTATATTTGTAAGAATCCCAACTGTGTTTTTGTTTTTAAAGTTTTTTGAGAGACGTTAGAGTTAGTTATATTACCTTTACAAGTTGACAAACGCAGAGGAAACCCTGCCTCAGCACCAATGATTTGACACCACATTCCCCAGTGCTCACAGCTCCTAAAGGGTTAAGGGCATTGTTCACTCCTCGTGGTGATAGGGACATTTTTTATGCAAGAGCGAGCCCTGATTAGAGGGTGAGTTTTAATGACAAGTAATTAGCCAACCTCTTTAGCCTTGGCGTAATGATCAAACGAGCTGTCAGCGCGTACCTGATACAATGATCCTCTCACTGCTGATATATTTTATTCCTGTGTAATTACGTGGCCCCCACTGCACCACGTGTGTTTACTGCCTCGAGCACACATGTCAAATTAAAGTGCACCTTGTGCACCTGATATTTAATTATTGCCTGCTGCAGCACCAGGCACAATGGGAAAATGTCAAAGGCGGCAATCTACCGTACTTCAAGCTGCGATTGGTACGGAGTGATCGCCGAGCACTCGCACAGACACACACGCGGATTGTAATTTAAATATTGAATATGAACGGGAAGATTTTAAACTGTGGCTATGCTTGCTCTCTATTGCTTGCTTTGTCACTTAAAAAACAATTCAGCAAATGAGAGTTGCTTGCCAGAAATATAGTGAAATCCTTAAAGATTAGAACCAAATAAAATGTACCTATATTCTGTTATCTGTCATTTCTTACTTAATA
>JAVQKG010355714.1:0-13474 GCA_036025885.1 Hypseleotris bucephala | reverse complement strand
TTTCAGTGCATGTTGTAGGGGTTAAACCTATAGGATAAGCAAGTTTTTCAGATATTATATAAAAAAAAAAAAAAAAAATGCAGCTTTTGCCATTTTCTAATTGCAACCACTAAAATTGTGTTTCCGATTGCAAATAATTGTCCATCCTTTTTTTCCTAAGCATTTCATTGCATTGTTGACTTAGTGATAACCTTAATATAACAAATAAACCAATCTGAATCTTTGGACGTTTCTATGTTGTAGTTGATTCTGAGCCAAGAGGACCTGACCGTGGTCCTGAAAACTCTAAATGAGAATCTGTCTGAGAAGTCGGACCTCAGCGCCCTTCCGCCTCCTCCGTCCACAGACCCGTCCTCTGAGGCATCCACCAAGGACTCAGGAGCCTCTGCGCCCTGTGGAAGTAAGTATGCTTATTTTTTTTATTTCTTTAGTGTAAGACTGGGCAATATACTGTTTTAAGGATAGGTTTTATGATACAACTTAAAAATAAACATATTTTATTTGAAAAGAGGAAGGTGCAGGCTTAACTTGATTTTTCACATTGTTTTTGAGACTATGGTGAAAATCATGAAATTATTAGTTATTTTTCTCAATTTAACCTTTAAGAAGTCCCTCTTAATTAATGTATAGTTATTTTTTGTGCTATGATAATATAACAACAATAATATAATCTTTAAAGCTATTTTATTTTCAAGATAGTTTTTGGACTATGGGCAGATAATTAGATGGGCACCATAGTCTTCTCTGTTGATGTGAAACACTGATATTAAGTAATATAGCCAGAAAGATTATAATATTACAACATCACGCAACCCTTTGTTTTTATTCGTCAATGCTAATGCTAATGTTTATGTTAACAGATAACACAGTGGTAACAGCAGCAGTGGTGGAAACACAAACGAGCACAAAACTGAAGACGACTCTGAAACTAGACTTTAAGTTCGACTCCATGACACTGGTTCTGTTCAGTCCAAACGGCAACGAGGTAATCTACACTCACGCAGCTCCTGTGAATTATGAATGACAGTTGTTATATATTAAACAAAAAGGTTGCTAGATTATGGAAGAAATGATAATTATTTTGGTCCTAATTAAATCACAATTATTTTAAACGATTATTCATTGGGTGAAGATATATATGTGTGTTATTTATTTAATTATTACCGACGGCAGGAGGTTATGTGTTAGGGTCGGTTGTGTGTGTGTGTATTGGTCTGTGAGCAAAAACTTCTGCACGAGTTTGGATGCAACTTTCAGTGAAGGACAGTACTGGCACAAGGAAGTAGTGATTACATTTTGGTACATCTGCAACACAATAATTTGCAAAATTATTATTACAGTATCTGCTGTCGCAACATCCGTATCGCAATGTTGTACTCCGTTTAATCTCTGATTACAATGTGAGCACCTGCAAGTCCCACCTGAGTCCTGTCCAATCCTGTTTGAAGAGAGTTCTCATTCTTCAACACAAAGTAGCTGAGGAGTCTGAAGTCAACAGCCTTAACCCAGGAAACAAAGGCCCAGTGAATGTGGTGTTGAAGGTGTGGAGATGTTTCAGTTCACCAGATGATACTGCGTAGAAGGACAGAGAGCCAGCAGGAATATCTACATACACTGCTATGGTCCCAGAAGAGGAGGGGGAGGATTGAGCAAGACGGGTTTGTTTATCATTATGCCTAACAGAGTAATCATCTTTAGAGCAATACAGACTCCAGGACTGATCGTTGCATCGACTGAATCCTTTCTTCATGACTCCGCTGTAAGACACCGATACATAAACATATCCACTCCACTTGACCTCCCAGTAACAGCGCTCAGACAGAGCAGTCGAACACAGCACCTGAGGCCTGTACTCAAATCTGTCCTGAGGATCTGGATATGGCTGATTCTCTCTCACGGGTGTCACCTTCTTGTTGTTGTCAGACAGTTTGAGGAGTCTGTTGGCTGTGTTTGGATCCAGGTTGAGTTCACAGTGATCTGATGGGGACACAATACAACAGCAGTTAGTCACATACAGTATATACAACTGTCTACATCTGTAAAGGTGATATTTAGAATTTAGTCAAAAACACCCACGCAGAGTCATTGGACTCAACCATCTCTCTCCAGCAGGAGTCAGCCTGAAAAACACAGTCAACACAGTGAGAAACAAAGATACAGAAAAGCAACTTAAAATGATTTCAGTAAAATATTTGCATTTGAGAATTTTATGATATGAATTTAACTGTCTACGTCACAAAAGTTAACAGAACACATTTAACCCACATCAGAACCCTGAAGAATCTGAGGACATTACCTGACAGACTCGATTCTGCAGTGGGGGTCCTCCTGTACAGCACACAGCAGCTGGACTCCTCTGTCTCCTGGATGGTTGTAGCTCAGGTCTAACTCTCTCAGATGGGAGGGGTTGGACCTCACAGCTGAGGCCAGAGAAGCACAGCCTTCCTCTGAGACCAGACAATGTAACAATCTGCAGAGAACCAGCATATATCAGCCCCAACACTCCCACACTCACAACATGTTTCTAATATATTTAATATTGTGTTTCTGACTGACCTCAGCTGCTCCAATTTACAATCAGTCTTCAGTCCCTCACACAGCAGCTCCACTCCTGAGTCCTTCAAGGGGTTGTTACTGAGGTCTAGGACTCTCAGACTAGAAGAGCTGAGGACTGAAGACAGAGGAGCACAGCATCTGTTTGACAGACCACATCTGCTCAGGCTGTAAGAGACAGGAGCATGTTATTATTATTAAAACACAACAATAAAAGATACAGCTCACAATCTTAATGATTAGATTTATATCAAATTAAAAATCAAATGTACTCACAGAGCTTTGTTGGAGGCTTTGACCACTGGCAGCAGCCTCAGGATAGCTTCCTCTGATGCACAGTATTTGTTCAGCTCAAACTCGTCCAGATGTTCTTCTGATGACAGTAAGATGAAGGCCAGAGCTGACCACTGAGCAGGAGACAGTCCACCTTTGTGCAGCCCTCCTGACCTCAGCGACTGTTGGATTTGCTGCACCAGAGAACGGTCATTCAGTTCATTCAGACAGTGGAACAGACTGATACTCCTCTCTGTAGACACATCCTCACTCAGCTTCTTATGTATATATTTTACTGTCTTCTGATTGGTCTGTTCACTTTCTGTCTCAGTCAGCAGACCTTTTAGAAGTCTCTGATTGGTCGACAGAGACAGCCCCAAGAGGAAGCGCAGGAACAGGTCCAAGTGTCCGGTTGGATTCTGTAATGCCTTATTCACAGCTGTCTGGTAGAAGGCTTCCTCTTCGGCAATTATAAACCATTGTGTCAGTCTATATAATAGTGGTTCTGTGGACAGCAGGTTGACCCTAGTTTTGAAAAAGGTCTGATGGACGTGAAGAGCAGCTAGAAACTCCTGGACGCTCGGATGGATGAAGCAGTAGACTATGTCCTCGTACATTTCTGGCTCCTCTCTAAATACCTGTGTGAAGACTCCAGAGTACACTGAGGCCTCTGTGGGCTCCAGGCCACACTCCTTTAGGTCTGGCTCGTAGAAGATCAGATTTTTTTTTTGCAGCTGCTCAAAGGCCAGTTTTCCCAGAGAGTTAACCATTTTCTTGTTTTCCTGAGACCAAGCTGAATCAGTTTTAAGTTTTTTGTCATATTTGGTGTTCTTTTTCTTGAGTTGAACCACTAGGAAGTGGATGTAGAGGTTGGTCAGGGTCTTTGGCAACTCTTGTAGCTCTGTGGTTTTCGTGTTATTCTGTAGGACTGTGGAGATGATCCAGCAGAAGACTGGGATGTAGCTCATGATATAAAGAGTACGAGACATCTTGATGTGTGAGATGACGGCTGTGGCCTCCTCATCTTTGAACCTCCTCTTGAAGTACTGCTCCTTCTTTGGGTCGGTGAACCCTCGCACCTCGGTCACCATGGAGACCCACTCCTCAGGGATCTGATTGGCTGCTGCGGGTCGCGTGGTTATCCAGAGGCGAGCGGAGGGAAGCAGTTTTCCTTTGATGAGGTTTACCAGCAGCACGTTCACTGAGCTGGACTCTGTGGCCTTGGTCAGATCCCGGGTTTGGGTGAAGTCCAGAGGAAGTCTGCACTCGTCTAGACCGTCAAAGATGAAGACCACCTGGAGGTCTTGAAAGCTGCACAGTACTTTAGATTCACTGAAGAAGTGTTGTATCAGTTCCACCAGGCTGTACTGTTTGTCACTAAGACAATTGAGCTCTCTGAAAGTGAAGGGAAATAGCAGCTGGATGTCCTCGTTGGCTTTGCCTTCAGCCCAGTCCAGACTGAACTTCTGAGTGAGCACTGTTTTCCCCACACCAGCCACACCCTTCGTCAGCACAACTCTGATTGGGCCACTCATAGTTTGACCATTAAAGATCTCCTGACACTGGATGGTTCTTTCCTCAACTTGTTTCCTGGAATGTCTTTCAATCAATGCAACCTCATGTTCTTCAGGAACCTTCCCAATTCCGTCCATCGTCAAAAGCAGTTCTGTATAACCATCATTAAAAGGCATTTTGTGTTCTTTCCTTTTGATTCCTTCAGTAAGGAACTCAAACTTAGATGCTAGTTTGGATTTAAGTTTGAGCCTTAACATCACATTAATTGCTGTGAACACAGAGAGAATATTACAACAATAATACAAAATATGTGGATCATAGACTTTACTCTTATAGGCCTTTCTCTCAGCGTCATAGACCTTACCTTCAGGGTCATAATTCCATTGGGACAGTTCTTCCAGCAGGTCATTCCTTGGGATCCGCGGTAGGATCTTCTTGATTATAGTGATGCAGTGGTTTTCGTAAGTGTCCATCATAGCCTTCAGGATCTTAGTCCTCTCTTCAGTGTTCAGCAGATATCTCGGAATAGTTCCATATTCTTTCAGTAAATCTTTGTCTTTGAGATGATACTTAAAATTTTCAAAGTTTTCTTTTGACATATCATTCAAAGTATCCAAAAGAATCTGGTGAAGAGTTGGTGTTTCAACAGTGGCCATATTCGGGAGAGAACAGAGTTAACCTTAAGTGCAAGAAATAAAAAATGGTTAATCATGACTCTTGTGAAAGAGCTGACATACATACTTCAATGTTCAGTACAAGTGTTCAAAACAAAAGTCATTATTCTTTGTTATCCTTATAAAAAAAGTTTGTAAACTAAAATAGCAGTGGCTCAGAGGGTAGGCGCTCACCCTGACACCCTGGCCAAGACACTTAACCCACGTTGCAGATTAATGAATGTGGTTGTGTGATTGGTGATTGTAGGAGGGGACGTTGCCTTTGACAGTGTGCCCCAGGGCACTGAAGTGCACGACGCATACAAAGGTGCATGAGTGCTCAGGTCATTGTTCACTATTCGGCAATATAGGCATGAGGTCAGTTATGAGCATAATTATAGTTTCTCAGAATTAATGGAAGTCAATGGGGAGGCAAAGGAAGTAACTATGGATCCCATAAACATGTTGGGGTGCCCGAAAATATATATATTGTGGGTTCTAGAAAAACACCTAAATTGTTTACAAGCGGACTAAACGTTTTTTTTCCTTTGAGCACCACTTTGAATTTGCTGTACGCTCATATTGATAAATCTCGAAGTTTACCTGGCTTAGCGCATACACCAGGTGTACGCTCTTATTTTGGTGTACATAACTTTGATAAATGAGGGCTATTGAACCCGATCACATCAACACACAGGAATATCACACATCACTAAACCAGGAATAGACCAAGACTAAACCACCTAGAGAGTGCAGACCTCCACCAGGACAGATTATTTCCTCTATGCAGACATAAATGGTTTTGTGGCCTTGTGTAAACAAATCATTTAAAAAATGGTTGATTGGAGAACTCCTACAGAAATGTTTATATGCTGCATTAAACCCTCAAAACAGGAAGTATAGTAAAAGTAACATGACCCGACAAACAAGAATAAAAAATAGAAATTAATTAAGATGAAAAAGACTAAAATAGACTGTCCATATAAACAGCAAACAGAAGCATTAATGAACACTCGTAGTTGAAAATATGTAAAAAAAAAAAAAAAAAAAAAAAGGGGGCTTTTCATTCATAAAAGTGAAAGTAAAACATAGAGTCTGGTATTATGCTGTTTTACATATTAACAACACATAGATTATAGTAAAATTGCTCTGATAAAATAATAAACAGTGAAGTAATGTACGAGTGAAATATATTTTGTCAATCAAAGAGTGTATGTTGTACAGTCTGACAGCACAGACTGGACAGTTTGAATCTTCTGAATTGAAATCATTTTACCTAATCTAGATATCCCTTTTAGCAGTGCAGCAGTGTGTGGTGTTGAAAATAATAAAATTTGACAAACCTGAGAGTCTTTAAAACTGTTGTGAGAAAAGTAAATGACTGGAGTAAAAGTCTCTCACTACCTGTTGTGAAAAACCGCACCTATTGACAGAATTTCAATTCAACCATTTTGAAAAAAAACCCAGCAACTTTTACATAAGGAAACGCCACAAAATCATTTACGTACATTGAGGAAATTGGCTGTCCTGGTGTTAGTATGCACTCTCAAGGGCTTTCTAGTTGCTATTTTTGATGAAAATATGTTTACTGCCCCTTAAGACAGGAATAAACTAGACCCATGCTGTCGTACACGACAGCAAATGTATATCGGCGAAACGCCCCACATGTCTGCGTCAAATGCAATAACACCGACAACCTTCTTGATGGGAGATTGCTTGCGAGGAATTATTAGGCCCCACCCCAAACCATGAGAAATATGTGAAGGGTCTATTTGACTGGTTTGATTTGTCTGGATGTTAATAATAATGGGTTACGTTTAGTATTGCGCTTTACAATGTCCAAGACATTCTCAAAGCACTTACAATTTTGAGTCCATTATTCATGCACTCCACAGTCAAACTGGTGATGGTAAGCTAGTTGTGTGGCCACACCTGGGGCACACTGACAGAGGTGTGGCTGCCAGTCTGAGGTAACTGGCATCATATTGTTTGGGTGTGTTCATGGTGGAGTGTGATTAATTGTTTCAAGTTTGAGCATAATCGGGCAAAGTATGGACAAGATAGAGACTGTCAAATATATCTGACTCTCCAGTTTTAATCAAATATGGCCAACTTCCTGTTTGTCGTAGGGCGGGGCCATAATAATATTTTGTGTTCAACACGATGTGGAGAATCACTGTACCAAGTTTCATCGCTCTGTGACAAATTAAGTGTATCCAGAGTCCTATAGGGATCAACAACATGGTGGCGTTATAGAGGCATTCTTTATTTGACCGTGATAATTTGCATATTTCCATTAAATAGACCCTAGCCCGGATCATTGTGCCAAATTTCATGAGATTTGGTTAACGTTCACTATGAGAAATGGCTCCAATAAAATGTTCAAAATCATTAATTTGTTAATTAATCAATTATAGTTGATCGCAGATATACCAAACTCAATCTAGTTCAGCGTCTTTGTCATATGTAACTGTCCAGCAAGTTTGAAGAAGATGGGGCGAAAACTCGTGAGTTATTGCATTTTCAAATTTAATCCTTAATTAATTAATTACTTAAAGGTCCTATATTATGATTTTTTGCACATTTCACAGTCTATCTTGGGCACATGTAGGTTACCATTTTATGTTTTGCAACTCTAAACACGAAAATATTTAGCAAATACAAGCTGTTTTGTGGAGCTCTCGGAATTACTCAAAATCAGACAGTTTGTTTAGTGGTCTGTCTCTCTCTCCCATTTTGGCCCCACCCATGTCATGATGCTGGCCAGACTGCTTTTGGACAAAAGAGCACATGGCACTGCACCAGGGCAGGGCAGACAGGAGCACTTCCTGAAGGGGTGTGGCTTATCTTCCACTGTCATGTCATAGACTACTCAAACATGAACAAATTAAACAAAACACAACTTAACATATGTGTTTGAGGTGGATACAACTTTAGAACATGGTTAAAAGCTCAGAAAAGTAGATTTAGCATAATATAGGACCTTTAATTAATATTCATCGCAGAAATACCCAAATCAGTCCAGTTACTATTATTATTTGAATAAATGTCATCTGTGAAAGCACAGGTGGTAATCATTTACGTTGTCATTGCGTGTTTTATAACAATCTATCATTATAACGGTGAAACACAGGAATCGCGTTCGGCAATATTATGGTTTCATATTCGTCCGCGTCCGCAGATTGGTCGTGTGACCGCAACAACTCAAATACGCTTTACCGGATCACTTTCAAACTTTGCAGACACTTAGATATTATAAAGACGCCGAACTATATTGATTTGGGGACATCTGCGATGAATATGAAGTAATTAATTAATAAAGGATTAAATTTGAAAGTGCAATAAGTCATAAAGTTTTTGCCCTATCTGATTCTAACTTTCTGGACAGTTACATATGATGAAGACGGTGAACTAAACTGAGTTTGGTACTTCAGCGATAATTGATTAATTAACAAATTAATGATTTTGAGCATTTTATTGGAGCATTTACTCCTATTGAACATTAACCAAATCTCATGAAATTTGGCACAGTGATCCGGGATAGGAAGTATTTAATGGACATATACAAATAATCACCGTCGTTTCACCGATATACAATTGATGTCGTGTACGACAGCGTGGGTCTAGTTTTTTAACTGAAATTGGATTATTGCACAGCCTTATTTAACAATATTTTAAATATGTTACCAAATCTGGTCTCACTGTCTTGTGTCTAGGCCCAGCTGTTGGATGCTCATGATGAACAGTTGAAGTTGGCAGAGTTCACATTAGGCACCATCTCTACCTCAGTGGACATGTTCTCAGACAGCTCTATGAAGGCCACAGTCCGACTATCAGCCTGTTTACTGGACGACAAGAGACCCAAAATAAAGATGGTCACTCCAAGGTACTGTCTCCAAGTCTAACCAGTACTTAGCATGGTTAAATAAATTCGGAAAACTATAAAATGTTGCCCTAGTCAATTCAATCATAAACTGGACTATCTGACTATCTGACTAAAGCTGAACACAATGCTATACAGGTGAGTTGAATAAACAGGCTTTGAGTCCTTTGTTTTGGTCACAAGTCCTATCAAATTGAATAGCATAGCATTTACGCCTGAACTGTATACCTTTGTCAGTTCCTTGGTTAACGTTTGTGCTCTAGCTTCTACCAATAGTCCAATGTCCAAATAAGATTTAACTATTACAGAGAAAAATTAAGCCTTTAAGCACTGTATGTATGTATGTAAGTAAGTATTGCAATGTTTATGCTCTACATGTTTATTTATGTTTACTTATATCTTAGTCTATTTCCATCTTGTATATTGTTTTAACTTTGTGTTGAATTGTACAGTTTTATTTATTGTCTACTTATTGCTTGAACTTATTTGATTTATGTTTGCACCAACAGCAATTTTCTAATGTTGTGAACTTGTACACTCATATGGCAATAAAAACTTTTGGTAAATCTTTATTTTTCTTTATCCCTTACCTACATTGTATCTACCTCATTAAGTACAATGTAATATGTAACTATAGGTACAGGTAGATACAGTGCAGTTAAGGGATAGTGTAAAGTAAAGCCTGACCAAACTTTCTGATTCTGAATTATTTATATATTTGTTTAACTATTGTTTTTCACCACAGAATGATAGCTCTGCGTCCCGGGTCAGAACAGAACATGATGGTGGAGGTGAAGTATCGACAAGGCCGAGATGGGACGTTTTTGGACACTGTGGTTCAGGACATTTACCTGTGTGCCAGTATGGAGTTCCTGCTCACTGTGGCCAACATCTTCCTGACCGCCTCACAACAGGGGTTCAGTCAGACCCCTCCTCAAAACAAGACCCCCGCACCAGACAAAAAGAACACCAGCTCCTCTGTGGTATCCAAAGAGTCAGGTTAGTACAGTCAAATCCATTACTGACAACAAATTCTAACTATGCTAACTTTTGTCCTAGATAGGGATGCACCGATACCACATTTTTGCAAACCGAGTACGAGTACTTGCTCTTGAGTACTCACCGATATCGATACCAAGTTCTTATTAATAACAATACAATTTATCTTGCCCCATCATTCTCTCTGTATCAGCCACACACAGCTTCACGCTGACATAAAGAGGTATCGGTGCGTGGTATCGGGGGACTTTTTATGAGTACGAGTACTTCACAGGGACGTGGTATGCATCCCTAGTCCTAGACTTTCAACTATGCTAAAACATTTACTTTTCAAAAACATAACATCTTGCATCTGCCTAATTTTTAATGAGAAGTTTCAGTGATCCTGTATACTGAAACACTTACCTCAACAGGAGGTGAAAAGGTCTCTATAGGACTTACTATAAATGCATCTTTGCTACTACTTCTTTTTAGTTAGAATAAATCATTTTCAGTAAATATTGCTTAAGTTTTTGAGTTAGTTATGAAGCTGAAGAATCCATAGCTGACTAATTGAATAAGCCTAATGTGATTGTCATACTATATTAGAAGAGTAGAAGATATTGCCTTTAATGGAAACAGATCCATGCAATTTCTACTGTAGCAATAGTTAGTTAATTTTTATTTTGAGTGAAATATATCAGAAAAATACATAAAAATAATTAAATGAAAACATGAAAATAATTGAATTGTTTTTCCATATTTTCAAGCATACAATAACATAATAACAACTTTTTAAAATATAAATTAGGTTAGTTGATTATTTATTTATTTTTTTATTTTTTTAAAGATATTTGTTGGCCTATTGGCTTTATTTGATTGGACAGTAGATTGACAGGAAATGCGGGAGAAGAGCGGGGAATGACATCCGGCAAATGGTCATGAGCCGTATTCTAACTCACGACACCGGGGCAAGCTCTGATGGCTTGTATATGGGCCGAACGCTCTACCTACTGAGCTAAACAGTGGCCCAAGTTGATAAATTGTTTGACCATTGTGTGATTGCCTCTATTCCTCCCCTCAGCGACAGCCCCAGCCGTGGTGTCTAAGACTGAGATGAACGTTGTGGTGAAGAATCCTGAGATTGTGTTTGTGGCTGACTTGACCCGCGTGGACGCTCCTGCCCTGGTCATGACCACTCAGTGTGAGCTGGTGATGAAGAGTGGAGCAGAGGGCTCGCAGATGACCGCCGGCATCAACGACCTTAAGGTTTTTACATTTGTTTTCTTGTTGTTGTTTTTACATTTATCATATGTAGTACAAACACAATTCAGAGGGCTTTGCATATGTATCCTTGCTATATTTTACACTTTTTCACAAGTCTTGACCCAAATTTATTACTGATGCCAGGAGGTTATGTGATCGTCTTCGTTGGCATGTGTGTGTGTGTGTGTCTGTGAACACGGTTATGCAAAAACTACTGCATGGAATTGAATGACACTTTGAGAGAAGGTCAGTACTGGTACATTTGAGATGAAGAATATCTCAATAGCTCCACCATTTGTGTTACCCCTACATACATACAGTTACTTTCTCAGAGAGCTATGAAACTTGGTACATTGATTTTCCACATCATGCCCAACATAAAACATTGCATAGAGAAAATTAGCTGTCCTGGCGTTGGTATGCACTCTCGGATTGCTTTCTACTTGCTCTTTGAAAAGATCCCTTGCTTAACTGTATCAATGTGTGTGTTTTAGGTGGTGGCGTGTCCATTCCTGAGAGAGAAGAGGAAGAATAATGTGACCACAGTGTTACAGCCGTGTCAGGTCTTCTACCAGAGCTGCCAGACCTCCCCATGCTCTCCTCAAAACATGGAGATCTCCATCAATGCACTCACTCTCAAGGTCTGGGGTTTATCATTTTTTATATAATTTACAAACTATGAGAAAAGGTTTTGTTAATTACAACTTGAATTTTCACTTATTTACCAAAGTGTAGCTAAAAATACTATTCTCTCTATTTTTCTGTTTCTTTATCTGTTACTTCCTGTATTTTGTCTAAAAGTAAAGTCTTTAGTCGCTTGGTCAATTAATATAGTTGCTTGGTCAGGTCATCTAAAATGTGCATTCACTCTTTATAAATAAAGCTGGTCAAATAAATGATGTGATAACTTTTTTTAATTCAAGATTTTTGTCACTTATTTGTGTTACACTCTGACAAGTTCTTCTTGTATTTTTTCAGTTTTATACAAGAAGTTTGAGTAATCCTATATACAAAGACAAAAGTTTCATCTTCATAGCTTTCCTTGCTACTACTTTTCTTTGTTAAAATAAAGCATTTTCAGTGAAGATTGCTGAATGGGAGAGAGAGACAGCCCACTAAACCAACTTGATTTTCAGTAATTCCGAGAGCTCCACAAAACTGTTTGCAATTTGCTAAATGTTGTCTGTTTAGAGTTGCAAAACATAAAATGATAACCTACAAATGTGCAAAGAAGCATAATATCGGACCTTTAATCATACATTTTTCGGTGTGTCTAGGTGTCTCCAATCATCATTAACACAGTGATCACCATCCAGTCTGCCCTGAGTCCCACCACAGAGACCCCCGAACAAAAGGACAGTCCCGTCCCGGTCGACCTGTGGGAGAGGCGCAGCTGGAGGGACCTCAAACTGTGGTTCTTAGAAGAGGAGCGAGATGAGGACACACAGAGACAAGCCCAAATCATACCTCAGGGCGGGGCTGTCAAGGAGTCACTACAGGTAACCAACCATCCCAATCATAGTATTCTGTCACAAGACATTTATAGATCTATGTCCTATGTCAGGGCTCTGCAATGTTTTTAGAGCCACATGCAGCTCTTTAGCACCTCTCTTGTGGCTCTTTGAGAATTTAGTTATGTAAGGTAAAGGTAAACCAAAATTAAACAAGCAGGACTTCTTTTTGGCCATTCCAGGTCTGAATCTTATCTAAGTCTAAACACAGTCTTAACCAGATTTTACAGAGACTTCAAATTATATTTCTAAAACTTTGACCAATTGTGATTTATAATGTAAAATAATGTATTTGCAAAATTATTTATTTGCTCATAATTAGGATAAAGTTAAATAAATTATATTGGCTCCAGTATCAGCCTCATTTACAAATCCACCGATTCAGCTGAAGGACCTGGATTGGCACCGATATTGGCACATCCTTATAATTTAGCACACGTTTTTATTATTATTATTATATATTTATTGTTTCTTACAGATGTCCATCAAGTCCATCTGCCTGACCCTGGAGGCTGGTGTTGGTCACAGGACTGTCCCGATGCTTTTGGCTAAGTCCTCGTTCCAGGGACAAGTCAACAACTGGTCCACTCTCATCAACCTTCACAGTGCACTCAATCTGGAGGTGAGACACTTAAGAGAACTTATATTAGAGGGCTGCATGATATTAGAAATAAACATTTAATAACTATGAATACCGTGAAATTGATATTTATGACATTTTGGTGCAAGTTAATTTAGAGATTTCTTTCTTTTGTTTGTAAAAGTTGCTTCAAAAACTTCACTCACACTCAACAGGGACTAAAACTAGGCAGAAGTACTACCATGATAATATTAAGGACTAA
>JAVQKG010355596.1:0-10227 GCA_036025885.1 Hypseleotris bucephala | reverse complement strand
TATTTTTTAGTCTGTTAACAATATCCCAATAACACAAGAAAGGCTAATATTTTCTGAAAAAAACAAACAACAAAACAGTAATTAGACAAGAAAAGAAATGGTTGGTGTAGATTTTTTTTTTAAAGAATTCGTATGGCAAGATGGGGGTATCCCAGCTACTGCAACAATAATAACTTCAGTTACAAGGGTCCTGTATTGAACAAAACATATTTTGTATGGGTCTGGAATAATCCAGGTATTATTATTATTTTTATGGCTGAATGGATAGAGCATTTAGGTCTGCTATTGTAGAACTTGTTTTGCACAGGTTTGCACTAGTTAATTTTTAATTAGTTCTATATCTATCCAGGTGCATGGAGGTACAGTTTAATCTGCATCCGGTAAATTTTATAACTAGACCCATGCTGTTATCTGCAGGTGCTAGTGTTCCCATTGTTATCATATTTAACAGAAGCAGAGGCCCCTTCCCTCGCCCACTGTTGTGTCTGCTGTACATGGGAAAACGTTACTACGGGAACAAGCAGCATAAACACTTTCTATCTATGGGCCATTTCCGTCTTGGCCCGGGCTTTGGCTTTGGCTGTAGCATCTATTCATTGGACTGTTTTCTCTTCCAGCACTGTCTTGTCAGTTTCACCTCCTACGCTGTGAGGTCAGGGACACGCCCACTATCATGTAACCCGTTCACACTGGCCTATGATGTCTCTACTAACCTCCGCAATGAAACTAGACTCCTCTCTCAGGCCCCATGAGGCTGCCCCATCAGTGACAGTTTGAGCTGGAAGTATTAGCGTCTTATCACTTCCTGTAATCCCATGTTTCAGCGGCTTGTTGTAAATATGCCACACAAAAAAAAAGCTGTAGGGTCTTCACAGGATCTGGGATTGAAGAACAGGAATCCAGATGTGGTGTCCCTTCACTGGTTCAGCCTCATATATTTTGTCTATTTATAGACAGAGCCTCTGTTTTCAAGACATCACGCTTCTCAGGTTTCTCCTTTTTCCACAAGCGTTTCATCTCGTGACACACGCTCAATCCAAAGCCCACAGTACACAACATACTTTGTGCAAATATTCACTAAACAACATTAGAGTAGTTTAGAGTGAAACTTTTTAAAATATAAGTTGCGGTCAAAGGTCACACTCAAAGCCATAAACCTGAACTGTCATCCATACTGTGATGCCATGACAGAAAAAGCAGGTTATGTATTTTCAAAATGCTTAAATGATTCTACATATCAAATTAGGATAAAGGTTGCCATGGACCTGAAAGTGAAAACATTCCCCAGCTGTCATGTATTAACCTGCAACTGAGTATTATCCTACTAGATACAAAGAGAAGGGAGGGGCCCCAGTAATTTCAGAGACTAGTGTGCAAAGCAAAAACATATACTGTATGCTATAATGACATAACAACATAACACATTTATTGTATAATATTATAATTTATTTTTAATCTTTACTAAAATGCATATCTACCAAGTTCAATCTTATGCTAATTTAGAAATAACTATTATTATTATGAATATTAATCTTTGTTGTTCAAATGCCAAAGCAGGTGACCAACTGTATCTTTGAATGTGTTGTTCACTTTGGTATTTGGTGGAATTAGGAGGATTTTTTAATTTCTTACTCATGTTTAAATTGATATTCTGGAGAAAAGAAAAAAAAAACTGAACAGTACTTAATCCTAGAAAGAGATTCATTGCATTTTACACGATTCACTATATAGGGCCCTCTAGTGGCCATACAGAAAATGGCATTTTGAGCACATTATAGGCTACTAAGTAAAAAATTGTAAATCTTAAAATTATAAACACAATTGAAATAATGAACTAGCTTTGGGTTTTATAAAATTATTAATAGTCTATGCAACATGCCTGCTCTATACTGGCTTACTCTTTTAGTTTAAGAAATAGAGAGTTTTATTTTTTTTTACAAGGAAATAAATCTTTAGAATATAGGAATAATAAGATAAAATGCAACAAAAAGAACACATCTGTGCTTAAATAATTATCATTGTCCTTTGATTTGACCGGAAGCGCCCACTTGGCCCGGGCGCGTGGATGAAATATTTGTCCAGTGATGAAGGCTTGGCTGCGGAATGCATTTTTTCCCTGTGTGCGCGTCTCGAATATTACTCCGGCTGGCTCTGAGGTAAGACAGCGGGACCACCCCTCTGCGATTGCTCTGCAATCTCATTGGTCCACGACGAGACTCAGGAATGTCCTTAAAACGTTTAAATAGCACATGTAAAAGCGGGATAAGTTAGTGAGCACTAACACCGGGATAAAGAAGAAACGGGTTACCTCTAACGGGATATTGCACTTCTTCACTTTCTTAGCTTTTAATAGGCATTTTCTTTAACAGGTGAGTGCTGCATTTTTATATTCAATTTAAAACGGAGATAAAGGCTTTGTTCCAAAACCTATTTCTATTTTTCCTCCACTATAGGTTTTAATTGAGATTAGACAATGATGCTGTGCGGCATCTTTCTGCTTTTGATGCTTTGGAGTGGTGAGGGGGCGAGACTTGCAGGTGAGGATGCAAACTTAAGGCCTACGCATTTTACGCATGTTTTAGTTTGTGACGTTTATATAGGCTAATACTATTATTGTTTTTTCCTGCAGAGAGTCGTGATGATAATAGCGTCTATGACTTGTTCGACATGGCCAAAGTAAACAAAAGACAAAACGGTATCAGTTTGGTGAAAGGCGCAGACCCATACAGCCCCGCATATAAAGTTCTTAACGCAGACTTGATCCCCGCTGTGGCAGACAACGCATTTAGAGACCTCCTAGACTCCATTCAATCCGAGAGGGGCTTCCTGCTCTTGGTCCATCTCAAGCAGTTCAAAAAGTCCAGAGGCAGCCTGTTGACAGTGGAGAAAAGTGATGGTTCGGGACCCGTGTTTGAGATCGTGTCCAACGGCAGAGCCAACACTTTAGACCTGGTGTACTCCACCTCGAGCCAGCAGCAGGTCGTGTCTATAGAGGATGCGGATCTTGCCACGGGGCACTGGAAGAATATGACACTGTTTGTCCAGGATGACCGGGCTCAACTGTTTGTGGGCTGTGAGGAGATCAATGTTGCTGAGATGGACGTGCCTATCCAGAGAGTGCTCAGCCCAGAGGTGGCAGATATTGCCAAGCTCAGGATTGGGAAGGGAGCTGTGAAGAACAAATTTGTGGTAAGACCCTAATATTATTACTAGGCTATATAATTGTCTAGTAATAGTTGTATTATAACTGTGATTGCACTGCATTAGTAAATACTGAATGTGTATTGTAATGTGATTTCAGGGCGTGCTTCAGAATGTGCGCTTTGTCTTTGGCACCTCTCTTGATGCAATACTGAGAAACAAGGGTTGTCAAAATGGAGGTATTTATACTATATTTATGATTTATATGCATGCAAATAAAAACAAGAATTGTTTGTTGTTTGTTATTTGCAATTGTATTGTTAAAGTGGAAATGAATTAACTCTGTTTTCCCTGCAGCTACTATCACTGATGTGATGACTTTAGACAACCCAGTCAACGGCTCCAGTCCCGCCATCAGGACGGACTACACCGGCCACAAAACCAAAGGTGAGATTTTTTTAACCCTGAACCGATAGGTCTGCCCAGCACAATATCAGCCCTGAGTTAACAGGACTCCTGTGTTTGTCTCCACAGATGTGCAGTCTGTGTGCGGCATGTCCTGTGAGGACATCACCAGTATGTTTAAGGAGCTGAAGGGGCTCGGTGTGGTGGTTAAACAGTTGTCCAATGAACTCCGTGAAGTGGTAAGCTCCAGAGGCCACCAGGCTCTGCTCTTTGTCACTACTTTCTCTTTTTCCACTGCTCCCATTATACACAGAGCCACATGTCGCTTTAATGGAAAGGGCCAGCCAAGTTCCTAATGAGACCCATGTGAATATACAGATATGTTTGGCTGAGTGTTGTATTTGCACTGCTTCACAAGAGTCAAGCAATGTCTTAATCAGACTGCCACTCTATGATTCATTTATATTGGAACATTGGCAAACTGAAAGTTTCCATTCTCCTGCCACCATCATAACCTCCTCTATTTTTTTTTTTACCTAGTCTAAAGAGAGCCTTTCCCTCAAAACCATACTGGATATTCACAGTGGCGTGTGTCTTCACAATGGCATTGTTCACAAAGACAAAGATGAATGGACCGTGGATGGCTGCACTGAGTGCACCTGTCAGGTAAGGGTTACTATCACACCTGCAGGAGAACAAATACAGTGGTCTCTTCTTTAAGTAAAGAGTTAAGAGTGTTTTTACTGTTGTCTCTTCTGTATTTCACTGCTGCCTCAGTCCTGACAACATGTCAACAGAGCAGTGTGGGGCCTATAGTCTCATTAACAGGACAGACTGTATAGTGTCATTAGTTAGGTGATGAGTGAGTGCTAGTGAGGTGGGTGATTTATGTGTTGTAACAACACAGTAAGAGTGCCATGTTCCTGATAAAAATCATCACATCGAGAAAAGTAGCAATTAGCCTTGGAGTACTGCCAGAAAACACTGTAAAGTCGGTGAGCCATTAAGTCATTATGGTTATAGTAATGTGAGTGTTTCTCTCTGTAGAACTCAGCCACTATCTGCCGTAAGATCTCCTGCCCTCTGATCCCCTGTGCCAACGCCACAGTGCCCGATGGAGAGTGCTGTCCTCGCTGTGGCACCTGTAAGTATCCTTCTCCAAACACCTCTACCTTAGTCAACACACACATGAAGCTCATTTAGTGTGTTTTATCTGCAGCCAATGACTATGCAGCAGATGGCTGGTCCCCTTGGTCAGACTGGACTCACTGCTCAGTGACCTGTGGCCGTGGCATCCAGCAGCGCGGACGCTCTTGTGACCGTATCAACAGTAACTGTGACGGCACCTCTGTCCAGACCCGCGACTGTTATCTGCAGGAGTGTGACAAACGATGTAAGTTCCACTACATTTCACTTATGGCTCATAAAGATGTTTGACAATCCTAACTGACCCGTGTGTTTGTCTCACAGTCAAACAGGATGGAGGCTGGAGTCATTGGTCACCCTGGTCTTCCTGCTCTGTGACCTGTGGAGAGGGTGTTATAACCCGCATCCGTCTGTGTAACTCCCCCACACCGCAGATGGGAGGCAGGGACTGTCAGGGAGAGGGACGTCAAACTGAAGTCTGCCAGAAGTCACCTTGTCCAAGTAAGTTGTCATTTCTCTTATTTGTGAATCCTTTTCATAACTCGTTTTACATATGTGTAGAAATAATTAAATATGTTATTTTCATAGTTAATGGAAACTGGGGCCCTTGGTCGCCATGGGATACCTGCACTGTCACTTGTGGAGGAGGAGTACAAACACGCAAACGTCTCTGCTCTGACCCTGTCCCTAAATATGGAGGAAAGGACTGTGTTGGTGATGCAACTATGACTCAACTGTGCAACAAACAGGACTGTCCTATTGGTGAGCTTTAAAGTAACATTCTACTCAACATTCTGCCCTGGTTCAGTTTTTCAATAATTGTGATTTATTTTACAGATGGCTGCCTGTCCAACCCATGCTTTCCCGGGGCAAAGTGCACCAGCTCCCCCGATGGCTCATTTAAATGTGGCAAGTGTCCTCTTGGCTACAGTGGAAATGGTATCACCTGTAAGGACATTGACGAGTGTAAAGAAGTCCCTGATGCATGCTTTAGCCTGAATGGAGTGCACCGCTGTGTGAACACTGAGCCTGGCTACAACTGTCTCCCCTGTCCCCCACGCTACTCTGGACCTCAACCTTTCGGAAGAGGAGTGGAGCAGGCTACAGCTAAAAAACAGGTTTGAAATACTGCTTTTAGTTATGGGAATTGTGGCTAGTCTGTTAACCACTTGCAAGTTTTAATTGTATATCATTTGCTTTAGGTTTGCACGCCCCGTAACCCATGCAAAGACGGT
This sequence comes from Hypseleotris bucephala, assembly GCA_036025885.1. Lineage (NCBI taxonomy): Eukaryota > Metazoa > Chordata > Actinopteri > Gobiiformes > Eleotridae > Hypseleotris > Hypseleotris bucephala. The sequence goes on along the minus strand of JAVQKG010355596.1, from coordinate 4,300 downwards.
AGCCATGACTGCAACAAAAACGCAAACTGCCTCTACTTGGGCATCTTCTCTGAGACCATGTACCGGTGCGAGTGCAGGCCGGGTTACGCTGGGAATGGACACATCTGCGGAGAGGACACTGACTTGGATGGTTGGCCCAATACCAACCTGGTGTGTGTGGAGAACGCCACCTACCACTGCAAGAAGGTAGCTAGATCCCACATGGTCACAATATATAATTCACATCCTCAGTGCATTATAAAGATGATTGCCTTCTTAACCACTTCTTTGTTTCTTTATAGGATAATTGCCCCACCCTGCCCAACTCTGGACAAGAAGACTATGACAAAGATGGCCTGGGTGATGAATGCGACAGCGATGATGACAATGATGGAATCCCGGATGATAGGGTAAGTTCAGAATGAAAGCTTTATTTAGCCCAAAAACCAAGCTTTCTTCACAAAGTCTACATAGCAATCAGCAGTAGCCAGCCTTCCTCTGGGCTAAAAGAATGTTTCACTTTTGTGTTTCTCAGCACGCACCAGAGAGTTCAATTGAGAAGGCTGTAAGTGTGATGTAGTTTCAGTGTGAAGCCAAAATTGAGGAAGAGGCGCTTTTTTTCCCATAAATTATGGTTTGGGTTAAGATTATGGAAAAACTCACTACTGACTGGAAACTTTTCTCACGTGCAGACAAATAAGAACTTCTAGAACCTCCATAGAAAAACAAACAATGCAATGCAAATATTTGAATGTTAGATTGAATATCTATATTTATATATTTCTTTTGTATTCAGGACAATTGCCCAAGAGTATACAATCCAGCTCAGTATGATGCCGACCGAGATGATGTTGGTGACAGCTGCGACAACTGCATTTTTGAGGCTAACACTGACCAAACCGACACTGACAACAACGGAGAGGGAGATGCTTGTGCTGTTGACATTGATGGGGATGGTAAGTGTTCTATCATAGGCCTTTTGTCACAGTTAAACAAAAGTAGTTACAAAGTCTAAGCTATAAATTTTCTTTATTAAGGCATTCTGAATGAGAATGATAACTGCCCATATGTTTACAACGTGGACCAGAGAGATACTGATAGAGATGGTGTGGGAGACCATTGTGACAACTGTCCTCTGGAGCACAACCCTGATCAGGTAACATCAATTACGCCAGCTGCTTTCATCTTACACACGAATGGTTCTTTGCAATGGTCTGTTTGTCTTATGAATCTGATTTAGTCTGAACACTGGACATTGTCTATAAGTGAGGCATTGCTTGCATACCACAAGATAAGGAGTTAGTTTTAAGTCACTCTGCATTTTAGCACCTCTCATATTAAGACTGGAGAAAGACACTGACCTTATTTGAAGTGAGGACAAGCCACTGTACAGTATCAAAGGGAGTTTGAGAGAGATTCTCATCATAAAGGAATTCTTCTGCCCTACAGATCGACTCTGACTCAGATCGCATAGGAGACAAATGTGACAACAACCAGGACATTGATGAAGACGGCCATCAGAACAATCTGGACAACTGCCCGTACATCCCTAATGCTAATCAGGCTGACCATGACAAGGACGGCAAGGGAGACGCCTGCGACCATGACGACGACAATGATGGCATTCCTGATGACAAAGACAACTGTCGCCTGGCCTTTAACCCCGACCAGCTCGACTCAGATGGTGAGTCACTTTCACTTTATGCACAAAATCACAGGGACATATAATCTAAAGTACATGTACTAAATGATATAAACTCCTCCAGGTGACGGCCGTGGTGATGTGTGCAAAGATGACTTTGACCAGGACAATGTGTTGGACATTTATGACGTGTGTCCAGAGAATTTTGCCATAAGTGAAACAGACTTCAGAAGATTCCAGATGGTTCCTCTGGATCCCAAAGGCACCTCTCAAATTGACCCCAACTGGGTTGTGCGACATCAGGGCAAAGAGCTGGTCCAAACTGTCAACTGTGACCCTGGCATTGCTGTTGGTAAGTTATACTTGATACTAATTACATTCATTTGGAGAGCAAATCAATTAAAAAATGTTAACCATAAAATTTATTATTCCAGGCTATGATGAGTTTAGCGCAGTGGACTTCAGTGGCACCTTCTTTGTCAACACTGACAGAGATGATGACTACGCTGGTTTTGTCTTTGGATATCAGTCGAGCTCACGATTCTACGCTGTCATGTGGAAACAGATAACACAGACATACTGGTCCCACACACCCACCAGAGCACAGGGCTACTCTGGTCTGTCCATCAAAGTTATCAACTCCACCACTGGCCCCGGGGAGCACCTGAGGAATGCCCTTTGGCACACTGGAGACACCCCAGGACAGGTGAGAAACAAACTTCAAAATAAAAAAAGATCCAAGACAAACAAAATGTGTCTGTACATTTTAACTATATGTGCATATCTTTACAGGTCCGCACTCTGTGGCATGACCCCAAGAACATTGGCTGGAAAGACTTCACTGCCTACAGATGGCATCTGGTTCACAGACCGAAGTCTGGACTTATTAGGTCAGTTTGGATTCTCAGCAACAAATGTCTACATCTCATTATAAATTACAAAAACCAACCTGTCTATGTTTGATTACACAGAGTGGTCATGTACGAGGGCAAGAGGATCATGGCTGATTCTGGAAACATCTATGATAAGACATACGCAGGAGGACGACTAGGCCTGTATGTGTTTTCTCAGGAGATGGTGTACTTCTCAGATCTCAAATATGAATGTAGAGGTGAGTCATTTAAAGAGCATTCATAACATTTCCTTAACAGTAGAACCAATCTGGATGGGTTTAATTATGTTCCCTTTTTGTTTTTTGTTTCATTTCAGATTCATAAGTGGACCAAAGTGCAAAAATAGATGAATGTATATGAAATTATAGTACATGACCTAGATGAACATCTCAACATAGTATAACTTTTCCTTAGAACTGCACTTTGGTGGTGAAATGATTAGAGCAAGAGGTAAAGTCACCTCAGGACTTCAAGCCAAATACATGTTCAATGATCTCCACCAAAAGAGTATAAGTGTAGCTGTGACCAGAAGAAATTGGCCTTCCCACTCCACTGAAGAAAGGCCACATGTATTGCTTTGCACAGTATTCAGCTGTGGACAAAGGACCAAAGGGAAGAGTTTTCCTTTTTTAATTTTTAAGCAATAATTACCTGCTGTGGACACCTGTTTGAAGAATGCAGTTTGTGAACTTTTTAGAAAAGGGTGGTAATCCCCCTTGAAGGAACAGTTGAGGGACCATGGACAGTATGGACTGACTGTTACCATCAAAGAGAGTGAATGTGATCTGTGTGCTATACAAGAGTAGGCATGGTTGAAGACTATGAAGACAAAAGAGACTTTAAATTTGTAATGACCCTCCCCACAGTAATGCAGACCACTATGTGGTCTTAGGGCTGGCCCAGAATAATGTCACTCAGGAAAGAGCACTAGAACAATTAGAAGAGCACAAATTGAGGACAGCACAGGGCCCCAGAGCAGGCACTTTATCGCTGCTTTGGACTGTAATTGTAAGCACCTAACTGAACATGTCAGGGGACGTAAACTGCAAGGGCCAGTCAACTTCCTGTCAACCATTTTAACAACCTTCTACCTAGTGTTACAAAAAGATGAGACTAAAATTTGCAAGAGAAAAGCCAGATTGTGTTTAAAAATGGCCTCATCTTCAACATCAGACAATTCTGCTGTGTGCATGACTGGTGTGTCTGAGCTCGCGTGTACAGTTCTGACAAGGGAAAAACTAGAGGAAACCCTTAATGTACAAACATTACCTCATTTATTTTTGTATTGAGGCCAGCAATACACAAAAATCACTTGTCTTAACAATAGAATATAATGGTTGGCTTCTCGATTTTATTTTAGCAAGACTAATATTGTTATGCTGTATATAAGATATTTTTGTAGCAAGAGAAGCCTGAGCAGGAAAGGATGAAAGAATTGTATTGACTGTTGTTGTGCGATATGTATTTTTATTCCTGTGCATTTTTTGATAAATTATTGTTTTATATTGTTTATTTTATGTTTGTAGATATATGCTATTTAAATAATTTATCTGGAAGCGTGGCCTCATATGGACGTGTTTCTGTCTGTATAAACTTATTTGCACATTGACATGAGGATGTTTGCCATTTTGTACGGTATGTTTGTTTGTTTTCATTAGTGAAGCATTTCTATAAACATTTGTACCATAGTTTCTACCCAAAGGGCTGTTTATACTCCTACCTGTTATTTTGTAATAAACGTCTAATTAATATTAATTTCTCTTCTTGGTTTATTTGTTGCTTAACT
>JAVQKG010355580.1:0-11891 GCA_036025885.1 Hypseleotris bucephala | reverse complement strand
TATTATACTCCATAATGTCAGACATACTGTATACTGGCCATGGGGACTAAAAGCAGCTTATATTTATAGAGGGGTGAACTGTTAAAACATATGTTATACCCTTAACAAAGTCATCAATGTCAAAGAATGCTCTACGGGATATAGCTAAAGCTACATTTAGCTGTGCATAATAATAAAGGCAGCAGAATAAAAGTTAATGAGTTTGAGTCCTTTTAGTCAAGAATGGTCACTATTCAAGGAATACTCCAAAATATAAATCAAACTATTATCAATTAGTAACAAACAGAGATTGAATTGGGGAAAATTTGAAGAAACATGGAGGAAGGAAAAGAAAAACTGGAAAGTTTAGTCCAGTCAAAGGAGATGGTCTCAGCTTGGGATCAGCATCAAAGTTAGGATGCTACAATACTCATTTATATGAATAGTTTTGAGTGCTGCAGAGCATTATGAAGCCAGGTTTAGTAACTCTATTTGACCATACTTAATAAAGCTATGCTTTTCATATATTATATAGAAGGATTTTCATGCCAGTAAGTGACAGGTGGAGATGATGGAGGAAATCTGTGCTGAGGCGTTTTTGTTCCCAGTAGGCAGCTATCCTCCACTAATAACACTTTCAGTCTCTCATCTTTCTTAGTTCAAGCACTAAAGTGAAACTATTTACATATTCCCACAGGAGAGAAAATGCCTTCATTTTCTGAGACTGCATTTTGTCCATTGCAACATGTTCTTTAATAATCACTCCCTCCACATTTTAGAAAAAGCATTATGACAAACCTCCTGCAGCACTGAGAAAACAATAGAATCAAGAAACCAGAGTCAAAAAATGAACATCTGAGTGGGATTTGCGGCATGTGTTTGTGTCCACTCACTGCAACTGAAAGACTGTGACAACATGACATCCAAAGGCTTTTCTTGAAATGATTGCATCTCTCCAAGGACACTCTCCGTCTCACAAGCTCATCCATCCCGCCATTGGGGTACTGGGCAGGGGTCACATTGTGCCACACTTGCCCTGCAGCATTTTCATACATAATGCATGTATTTCTATGTGGATAATGTGCTAAAAAGTGCCCCCTGTCTGCCCTTGTTATTTGAAACTCAACACAATGAATGATGGCAGACACTAGGGTGCCAAATGTCCCATGCAGGACACTGTGGGCATTTTTGTGCTAAGAGGAGGTGAACAACATCTGGTGGTGCCGCAGATTGGCGCGCTGATTCAACACACTTGTTCTTATGGGCACTGTCAGCTGTTTCCAGGAAGTACTGATGACGCTGTTAAATGCAATGTCAATCATAGAACATAAATACTGCCATTAAAATGAAACTTGATGAAGAGCAGTGACGGTAAAATGAGGAGAGAGATTTACAGCCCTGACCGGTGTGATTTGTGTCAAACACATGCTTAAAAGTCAAATTTTACATTTTGAAAAATCAACAAACATTTTTTATCTACTACAAGCTCAGCTATCTGGTGGAGCTTTTGACTCAATAGCAAACACTCTGATGAGACGCCTGTCTCTTTAAAGCTGCATTCACACCAGACGCGCTTGAAACGAAAAAAAAAGTGCCTATTGCGTCAAGTTGGATGCTTGTACATTTGAATACAACTCGCTTCAAACTCCAGGTGGAACAGATTTTAGATTTTGATTTTGAGAGCGTTGGCTCTCAGCTGTCACTGACGCGTGTGCACAGAGAGAACAAAAGCGCTGACAACAGGGGTGTAGACAGGGGAGTGGCAGGGCTCAGACTAAACTAGAACTAGGCCAGGTCTAAACCAGGACTAAACCCCAGACTAGACCAGGTTGAATAAATAATAAATCTAATATCCTCTTCATAGCCTGCCCTGTTGATAATCTCATACCGTTTGTGTATTTATGAAATGATTTCTGATCTGTATTTGTATGTTTAGTGCTTTATGGACCAGATACAAAGTCACACAAAACACTGCTCCAGTCACAAATAAGTGTTGTAACTGATTATATCAGTTACAACACTATTTCAGGAGCCACCACAATAGATTTGTTTAGTATTACTGTCTCTATAAACGCACAAATGTGTGTTTTAATGCCCCGGTACAGACAGACAGCGGAACTTGTTTTGTTTGTTTTGAAACTTCCAAAATCTAATCTCCCCCTCTATTGCCAAGTAGTAACACTATAAGTGACACAAAATAACATTCTGATCTGTAGTTTTTATGGATTCACATTGGACTTTTTGGATTACAAAGTTTTGTCCAACATTGGCCAACTGTAAGAAAAGAACAATATGTCAGAATGGTGTCTCCAGCACGACATCTCTCTTTCATCTTGTGTGACCTTGGTTTGAACAATGAAAACAATAAAGCTTTTGTGTGTCATTGTGATTTATAAAAGGAGTCGAAAGAACTGCTCAGGGTATCTAACAGACAAAATGAGAAAAACTGTGAAATGAACTTCAGTCACCAGTCTGTGTTGAGTTTTGTGTTGCATTTTGTTAAAATTAAAGTAGGCTACATCAAAACCAGGACTAAAGGACAATATAAGGTTAAGCAGGTTTTGGTATCATGTCTGGCATTTCGGATAAGTTTACTATAAATCTGTAAACTTGCCCTTGAAACTGAATGCAATCAACGAGAGACCAGACTAACATCATTGTATAGAATAGGAAAATAATTTGCAAAAAAAAAGGAGCCAAACTGCAGGGTGATAGACTTGTGATGAGACTATATTTTAATGTATACATGTGAGATTTTGTGTTTTAATTAGACCGTTATGCTTTTCTATGTTGTTGCTTCCTTCTATCTCTCTCCCTCCAGCCCCAGGACCTCACGCAGGGACTGAGCTGTTTATGAGCGTACCCACAGGAAGTCCACTGGTAAATGTCAGTGTGCACAGTCACTTGAAGAGAGCCGTAAACTAGCCTTTTCTAAGCTTTGGAGGTTTATCTCTCACTCTTTCATGTGTCTTAATGAAGAGAAGTTGAACAGAACATGGGCATCCAACAATGCTCAGCTCATGTTCAAGTGTAGCAGCTGAAGAGATACTTTTAAACAAAACTCATTAACGCCGCTGTGGTACTTATTTCACTTTCCTCATTTCTCATTCATCTCAGAAATGCCTTTTGTTGAGACTCTCAAACCCACGCCCTTTTCATTTACTGCATTTGCCGTACTTTTCCAGATGCACCCACAGCAGCGTTTAATGGCTCCGTCTGTGTCTCTTTTTACGGTCCGGAATGTTAAAGAGACCCTTCTCGAGAATTACTGCACATTGAGGTGTGGCAGAGCGCGATGAGAGCTCTCGGGGATGTGGGGACAGGTGCTTTATTTTGCCTGTGTTCCACTGTGCATTTGATTTTGTGCTGTGTGTGTTTGTGTATTTGAGTAAATGAATGTATTTAAGTGCGTGCTGTGAATTTCACTGTGTTGTGTATTTAAGAATGTGTTGTGCATTTGAGTGTCTGAGTGTTGTGTATTTGTGTATGTTGTGTATTTGTGTGTGTTGTGTATGTGTTTGTATTTGTGTGTTAGTGTTTGTATTTGTGTGTTAGTGTTTGTATTTGTGTGTGTTGCGTATTTGGGTTAGTGTTGCGTATTTGGGTTAGTGTTGCGTATTTGTGTGTTGTGAATTTGAGGGTGTGTATTTGAGGGTGTGTATTTGAATGTGTATATGTTGTGTATTTTTAGTGTTTGTGTGTTGTTTACAAAAGTGTGTGTGCATTTCAGTGTGTCTGTGTGTGTTGTGTATTTGTGTGTGTTAATGTATGTGTTGCAGTATTAAAACCACACTCTGCTTCAGCCTTTGCTGCATAACCACATAACTGTGTGTTGCTGAGGCTAATAAGGCATTTTGCCTTTTCCAAACAACTCAACGGTAAAATAGCCTCCCAGCTTCCAAAAAGACCTTTTATGAGATACTGACTTTTCCCGCCTGTTCTTCTAACCTGACAAATAAATTGCATACCATTTCAATGTTGTTTTTCTTTTATCCTTGGCGTGCTGTCAGGAGTAAAGCGGACACATCTGACTGCTCCTGCAATGTCTTCATATGGCGTTTATCAGAGCGAGTGAGTCCTACAATAATCCCACAGCCCTCTGGATGTAATGGATTCAGCTTTATCCCAGGTATCCTCCCGTTCTGTCACCAAATCCACAGATTATTTCACAAAATGCTTTTTCTTGTGCTAACTTGTTCTGTCAAATAAGCTCTTTTAGCATCACAGCTATTCTGAGGAACTACTCGCTTGGCTTTAGTCAATGTGGGGTCCTCACTGTGGGGTAGCCCATGTGGTTAACAAATAAAACACACATAAGCTTATCATCATCAGCCTCATAGAACTGCTAACAGCTAACTGCTATTTGAATTTTGACCTCACGGAAGAAACTAATGCAGAAATAACCTGAAGGCTATTTTAAAGGCCTTTGGTTTTCCTTCTCCAGCCAAAACACAGACAAATAGGTTTGAGTTTGTCTACCTCTCACAAACTCCCTTCTTTTTCTCAGCCTCTTTCTACCTCTCGTCTATCTATCCATCAAAACACTCATTTATCTGTGTAGACCACTTTGTGATGACTAGCATCCAGCACAATGCCTTGATCGGTGTGCACAAGGTCCGTGAAATGCGTGATGGAGTGCTCCGCTCAGCAACCTGGCAGAGACGTGAACAAATTGATTTTGTGACAGATTAAAAAAGATTAAACCAGCCATAAAAACAAGCAGGAAAGTGCTTAATGGACCATATGTGCACAATAAGCTTTCATATGTATTCTTTTGCCTCTACTCCTCCAGCCATCCATCATATTTACAGTGACAGGTCGTGGGCCATGCTAACGTGGCTGTTGTGACACCTTCGCTCTGTCCTTGGGAAAAAGGCAGACACACAATGAAAACACAAGTGAGTAAAAAGCTTATCTGAAATTTGTAAATCATAGTTTGACTGCCCAGACTCCCACTTTAACAGATGCCTTGGTTCTACATCACGTAAAGTGTCCAAGACAATGTGAATAGGCCCAGGAGGTGTCAAAAGACAGCTACTTCTTTGTGATTAAACACTCATCAATAGGAACATAAAGAAAGATATTACAAAACCATGAAAGCATTTTGACCTTCTTTCTTAATGACTGAAAATATGAAGTAACAGATGTTCTTCCTTGATCAAATAAACCAGCTCCAATTAATGCTTTTATAACCACTGCATACAAATCACACTGTCACTGTTAGCAAAATGAAAGCAACTTGAAGGTGTAGTCTGTAGTTTTAAAATAAAATATGACCCTGTTTTATGATATACTAAAGTGGGTAATTAGTCATAATTATTATTTTGCTTTTGTGAGACCAGCCAATGTACTATACTATCAAAGTCACTTTAATTCTTTCCCCACAAACTTCATGTTTGTCTGCCTACATGTATTGATCTGCTACCATATACTGAAAACAGTTCAACGTTAATATATTTAATTGTCTCAGTTTAATTAAATAACTAAGTAAATCAGCCCAACTAGAAATATGTGCATTCAACTAACATGGACTATTTTACATTTTGAGTTGCTGTATTTTGTCCATTAGCCTGTTGAAAGAATCAGCTTTAGTCCCCACACATAATTGTGTTTGAGATATCGGAAATTGTATCAATGTCCATGGGAGCTGAATCCACATATTTCTAGCTGGACTGGAAAGATTGTTTTGTGAATGCTACTCTTTATTTCAGCGTATGATGATTGGCTACAACACACAATCAACCAGGTGTACCTAATAAAGTGGCAGGTGAGGAAACTCTGAGCTAAAATACTCAATGTGATCATGTTTCTATTTTCTGTTTTATCTAATGCAAGTCCAAGAAAACAAGTTAAGCCTTTCTCACTGCCAATGTACTATTATCAGTATCCGTTTAATCACACAGATCACTGCATAAACAGCTCTCTCTTGGCCATTTTCTGTAATTGGGCCATCAAACATTAGTACAACAACTGCAGCAACACAGCCACATGACAGATGAAGCGCTTTCTGACAAAACAAACTGTGCGCACACAAAGAGTGGCTGCTCGCTTTGAAGGCAAGGCTTATGGGCACTCTGGGAAAAATGTCTTCTCCCAAATGTTGTATCAAGCATTTCCCCAGCAAGACACGTGAGATGAAAAACACACAAGCTTTTTGTCAGTGGGCTGCAAATGAACTGTTGTACATTTCCAAACACATCCAGGAGAAGAAAACATTGATATCATACTACATACCATGCTGTGAGAAGGGCCACCAGCAAGAAAGACATTTGTATATATTTTCACTTAACATTTAACTACTGTTTTTAGGTCATATTAAAAATTCAGATCACTTTCTTTGTGTATTTAAGCCCCCCAAAGCATTTTCCAAAGGTAACAATTTATTTTCGAGTGGTAGTAAACTTGCCACAGATGCATTTGGGCAAACAGCTTTAGACAGTCATATTGTGCCAATAGCCTTTCCAACCACCATTCATACACCAGTACCATAAGCGTCTTGCCTGAAGACACAATGGCAGTATGGACACATGAATGAAACTGGCAACTTTCTGATTTGTATAGAATCACCTATTTTTCCTGGAGGAAGATTTTACAGTAAATGTTACAGCGTCATTTTATAGGTCAACATTTTGTACAGTTAAAGTGTGTTGTAGGTGCGTTTAGTTCAGAACTGCTGGCTTATTCAAACACAGTAAGTAATGGATTACAACCTCACTCAACAAAGTTGTACAAAGTACGTACATTCACATTAAAATCCTTTTGTATTATAAAGGTACACTGCAGACTGGATATGAGCCAGATTAAAAGACTTCAAACTTACATGTGACTTGGCCTTCATCCATGATGTTTGATACCAAAATCCACATCATCTTCTATTTTCCCTTTTTTTTCTCTTTCTTGGACTTTGCTGAATCTGTACCCAGTTCAGACGCCTCTCCACACATGACATCCTGGAGCACTGCAAATGGCTATATGACTTACAAGCAAAATCTTCACCAGCCCAAAATCACCAGAGCATACAGCCAGAGCCAGAGAGCAAGACTGTGGCAAGATGTATTTTTGGTGCTGGGAACTGCAAAGAGGCTAAATTTAATCCTTCCTCAGTTCCACAGTATCACTTTGTTCTTATTCATTCACTTCAGTCTGTAGCTTCCTCCACACCACTAACTCTCACATACAGAACACACACTGGGAGCAAGCGGGGACATTTTTATGTGTGATGTGATTTTTGGAAAGTTTATGGGAAACTTTATCATGTATGCATGGGCCAGTAGTCTTAAAATGTATAAAGTTTGAACTATTTTATACCACTTGACAAAAGTAGAAGTCATAGTTTTTCATCTGAGTTTGCATATTGGACACAGATGATGCTTATATTTTGCATTACTCCCTTTCACTTTTATATAATGTCAAAGGAGGACATCAATGTGATTATCCCACAAAGACTAACAGAGAAAGTCAAGACTCTAGAGCTGTGTTCTTTGGTCAAGAATTTCTGGACTAACAGGACATAGGTGGTGAATATGGGAGGACGTATCTACACCAGCAAGATGTGTCTTGACTCCCCTTTTCTATAGTCTTTACACACGACTGCTCAGCCACTTTGAGTTCAAACTCTATAGTGAAATTTGCAGATGACAGATATTATAGTGGATTTTTTGAGGGAGAGAGGGAAGACCCACTACACACCACTATAAAATCTACAGGAACACAGAGGACAAAGTCCACAGCTACAAATATCTTGGGACAACGTACTGTATTCCACTGTGGTCAAAAAGTAATGGCAGCAGCTGTACCACCTCAGGAAACTGAGACTGTTTAACATTCACCAAGATTGCAGAAGAGCTTCTACTCTACAACTGCTACAGAGATGTTAATGTATAGTTTGTTGGTTAGTTGGGCAGGAATGACAGTGTTAGCTACACAACAACTCAATTCCTGGAAACTCAAAGAGGCTTTACAATTGCATCATTCAATGAGATTGGGGATCATTTATTGTTTCAAGATACTACCTCCAGTCGCAAGGGGGCAATAAATAAAGGACGCATCTTTATATCTTTATATACTGTATTATATTGTTCTCCAATCTCCCCCAAATTCCTGGGACAACGAATGGAAATTAGCATTTTGCTATAATCTGGTATGTTTACATTCATGCTGTAAAAGCCTGTTGTGTTCATTAATATGCACTGTCCCGCTCAAATAAATAAATAAAATAAAAATAAATTATTACTTTTTTGCCATTGTGAGAGATAAAGACTTGACTATTTAATGCATTTACTTTAGAATGATTCCCAGTTCAAGTTTATTCTTAGGATAATATCTTGTCCATTGCATACATACATTGCAGTTCCATGTGTAAATGAAAATAGTCAAGAGCCTTGGTTAGATGGAGTTTTCTCACATGTAGAGTAGAACATATGTGTCTTTGTTTGTGCTTTGGCTTACGGAGTCCTTTAAATCTGGCTCTCTAACAGACGCTAAATCTGTTTGTAGCTTCAGCTTCTGTGTTTCTTTGGATCCCTCTCCAGTTCCCACCAGTACTGGGCAAACCATTAAAAGAGCCGCTCGCAATTATGAAGTCTGAAGTGCTTGAGGGGCATTAGTTAGTTGTGTGTGCACAGATACAGTATACAGTGTACAGTAGTGATCCATTTTAACACTTGTTTGTGGAGATCCACTGTTTCTTGTGCTTTGTGTTGCAGATCACTTGTCAGCTCTGACAGGCTGGGAGACTGTGCCATCACAATGTTCCTCTCTGGCAAGTGGCCTATCAAAATGCAGCAGCCCACACTTCCTGGTGAGCTCAGCCGAGCTAGTTCCTCTTCTTATGTTTATGTTGTTTTTTTCCCGTACTTATTTCACTTATTCACCAGCTGTTGCGGAGAGGATAGTTACGTGTCTGGAATATTTTTTATTTTTTTAGGTGATGCTAATTTTTCCTAAATATCTGAGTGGCTATTGACAGATTTAAAATCATTAGAACATGTGGGCTTTTGTGTGCTGAGCTCATTTCTGGCAGGCACACATCAAAACAATTTAACAGGATTTTCCAACAGAGAAACTGTATCTTTTCCCTTTGAAGTGGTAATAGGTAAATAGAATCCATATCATCTATACATGAAGACATACAGGTGACAAATTAAAAGCTTCTATAGATTACCAAAATGTTTGTCCTTGGTAAGTAAAAATAACCTTATATCAGTTAAAAGGCTCAATTTAAGAGAGTCTTTATAACTGGCTCTGTAGACAATCATCTTTAAACAGTATGGAAAATATTGCCTACAGTCTGTTTGTCTTAGTGATCATTTTTATGTGATCAATCTGACTGAATTCAGCTGGTGGATAGCAGATCCAGCACCATTTAATAAGTGGTCCCTCAAGTTAACAGGGACAAAACACGGTGTTTATGGGATCTAAAAAAACAACAACTAAATAATAAAAATAATAATAAGTCCAACACTCAGGACAATACCCTGTTACAAAAACTCCTGGTCTGACTGACAAATAGTGGAATGACTGGACAAACCAAAAACACCACAGGATAAAATCAATCTAAACCTTGACTAGAACAATAGTCTTCAGTGAGTGGTTCCTGATCTCAATCTAATTCATCACTGATTAAACATAACAGAACACATGTGCATATAGAATAACATGGTGTAGAAGTGTGCAGCCTAAAGACACACACATGTCCACAGCTCATCCCAACATTCTCCAGCCACACGGTGACAAACATGAAATGCCTATAGAGCAATAACAGTGTTTGTCAGAGACACAGATCCACAGCAGAAGGATTCTCCTCTGGGTGCTGCGTCCAAGGTGAGCGTGTGGCTGGCAGCTCCTGAGGAGTTGGGAGGAAGAGATAGCTGAGCGAAGCTATTAAAATACGGGCAGGAATTACCCTTATCTCTCCCACGGAGGCAGCTCGCACCGCTTTGTGCTATTATGGAGATAAAATGCACAGAGGTTTGGAATGAGGCAGAAAAGCAGGAGGACGAGGGTGGGGAGGGGAGGCAAAGGCGGAAGAACGTCAGATTTATGGAGCCAGGGAAGCTTAAGGTTATTAAATCGGAAGATTACTCGACTGCGAAATTGTTGAAGTTTTTACAAGTTGAGGGATTTAGGCCGGTATTAAGGGCAAAGCAGGAAACTAGCAGTATATTTTATTCACTATTTATTTTGGATCCCATCTATTCTCTTCTATTGTATTCACTACTTTGGTCTTCTCTTGTTTCATCTGCCTTCTTTTTAAATGAGCTCAGTACACCATATGAAGGTGTGTTGAAACAGTGTGATTCCCATGTCTATGACACACAGGATACAGCAGGCTGAGGCTGAGAGAGCAGAGCTGTCATCTCCTGGTTTATTATTGACATCACTCAAAGGATGAGGCAACGCATACCTCTATCAGGGACATTTATCATTGTCAACTTTTAGGACAGACGTTGAAGTGAAAGGTGAAAGAAAAGCACAAACAGGCTCATATTTTACATTGCAGTTGCAGTACTGATTTCTATCAGCATTTCTGTGACTTTGGATCTGTCTTTGAAGCAGGATGATGTATTTTTAAAACATCTATTCCTGAGCTTTAAGGCCTTTACTAGATAAAGATAGAAATAGAGATAACAGATTGAAAACAGAAGATTCATGCATTTAAACTTTTGTCTCAGTTTGCTGTAATATAAATAATGGTTCGGATATTCAGTTGAATGTCTGGTCTTCTATGGTATTACATCGGCATTTAGATGATCGGGGTTCTTCTTCGGAGACACTTTTGTGCTTGATGATTTTCTGGGAAAGATATGAAAGTAAACAAAAAATATGCAAAAAGATCCTTCACGTGTATAGTCATCTCTACTTATCTACTGTATCCTTTTCTTCACCTGCTCATCATCTTTCCAACATTAACTACACAATGCTGGTGTGGTCCATTTATTTGAACCAGAAGATGGTCAGACATGCTCACAGCCGTGGATGTGGGTTTGTGGTGAGGCTGGTCAACTCTTTGATACAAGAACAGCCCTCGAGGATAGTTCTTTTATACGGGTATTCTGTAGCACACTCCATGCTCTTCCTCTCTCCTCCTCATTTGCACAAGTCTTTGGCTCCTTTCATTGACTGCAGTGACTGGAGGGAGAATGTGAGCACCCCCAACTGTGATCTGAGGGACTGGGGACTTCTTATAAGCAGCTACTGAAGTTATTTGTCTGCATGTCTCAGTGTGTAGTGCATGTGTTTGTTTGGGATGTGCATGTCGCTGTGTATTCTGCTTTGTTTCACTGGTGTAAGATGCAAATATTAAACTGTATCTTTCATTTTGAGTAAATAATGCACACATATGACTATACAGCTATGTCTTGTCTTTAATGGTGCACTACTTATGCTTGTCTACACAGCCATCTCCTGCTTCACTTGATAATCTGCAGTGTGGCATAACAGAGAGAAACTTCATTAACCCCAGTGCCATGCTACCAATCCTGGCGGTGTACATGTGTAATGTGGCTGAAAGCAGCCTTTTAACGCTGTAAACACTAACGCTAAACGTCAGCCTGTGTTAGACACTCCAGATAAACAGGGAGGTGCTTTGGTAAACGGAGAAAATATAATCAGCAATGTATGAATGTTGACATGTCACTCCAGCAACACTTACTACAGGTGGTTCAAGCATTTCTCTGACTGTTCAAGGAATACCACTTTTACATTGTAACCCTCATAACATCGAAACAATAGATTGAGTCAGATGTATACAGCATGTTGAAGATACGTCTGTTTTTAAACCAAGCAATAGAATAAAAATGTGATTCTAGTTTTTATACAATAACGTCTAGGGTTTAGAGACAATGGTTTGAAAAATTTGCAATAGTCCTGTTGATAAAAAGCCCTGTTTTATATAATAGTAAGACAACATC
>JAVQKG010355567.1:0-11536 GCA_036025885.1 Hypseleotris bucephala | reverse complement strand
CATAATAATATGGAACTACAACAAAAGATTCCTGGTTGAATGAAAAACCATTAGCAAAGGCAATTTGGAGAACCAAATACAAAGGCTTCCCTTTATTTTTTACTGTCCTGTGACTAGAATAGAAAATGATGATGTGCCATAGTTTACATGCATTCCTAGTGTTGTCTATTGAACTTGAAGAATAGAGACTGAAGCAGTGCAAGGGATGTTAATGATACGCTGATGACTTTCGCGTAAGTAAGAAATATAAGAAACTGCTTTTACTGATTTTTTTTAGTGTGTTTGAGCCAGGTGT
The DNA here is from genome assembly GCA_036025885.1 of Hypseleotris bucephala. Classification (NCBI taxonomy): domain Eukaryota; kingdom Metazoa; phylum Chordata; class Actinopteri; order Gobiiformes; family Eleotridae; genus Hypseleotris; species Hypseleotris bucephala. The sequence continues at coordinate 11,241 of JAVQKG010355567.1, read as the reverse complement.
CAAGAGCCTTTTAAATATGATAACATGCAACTGAGTGAGATAAAACCAATACAAAACTGCCAAAATAGAAATCCCCCTAAAAAGTCAAAAAAGGATAAATACATAACATTGGCTTTGATGTAAATTAGTCTATATGTGAGTATTTGTAAGTGATTTCATATTAGCATTATAGACCTAATGGTTATGTAGCACAGCCACAGCCCATTAGCCAACTTCAAACCATTTTCTCATTCACTCATCTGACCTTAAATGTGCAATGCATTTCACCCCTAATTGGAAATAATAGTGCATAGGTGAGGGGACGAAAGAGCGTAGAGTTAGTGTTATGACTGACATGTTCATTCCCATTATTGCCTCATGGCTATCACTTTTCTCACAGCAAGACAATTTATACTTTCAACAGGTAAACAAAGACTAGCCACTTAGTGCATATATGTCACACCATTTTATGGTGTTACTGTAACTGTTACTGTTACTTATTGGCCAATCAGAAATGAAAGAGGCTGAGGGCTGAGCAGTGTAAGCAAATAGACTGAGACCGTGTGCCTGGTGCAGTGCTGAGAAAGCCGTGACAAAGGGTCGGAGCAGGGTGGAAATTCTGCTCCTTTGCACATTCGCTTTTTAAATATTTGGATCTCCGAGCCAATGTATGGAGTTTCATTATGGAGACAACAACAAGAAAAAAAAAATACAAATAATAAAAATGTATATTGGTCATGTGTTAGTTTTCCCACTTTGCTTTGTTAGTGTGTGTGTAAGAGATAGTTCCTCATCTTCCTCTTCCTTCGTCCTGTGTTAAGAGCCAGTCAATTCATTTTCATTGAAGCTTTCTACTGTACATAATGGGGAATAGTGTTCCGATTCAAATTGTGCGACATGGGCGTTGTCTTGGGGGTGATGGTTCTCCAGGGTGTCCAGAAGTACTTTCAATGGTGTTGGTGAGAAAAAAAAAAGACTTTTAGTGTCAGTTTGTTTTTTAGTGACCAGTCTGTTCTTTAGAAGAAATTTAGTTTCTTCTAAATTTTGTAAATCCAATTCTCTTGAAACAATTTAAGGTATGTTTTCAGTGATGCCTTGTCAGAGGAACCAGGACTGTGAAAAAAAAGAAAAAACAAAAGGTTGAGTAAAAATGATAAATTATACACAGCAAAATACACTTTTAATCAAATAAATCTTCCTTGTTATTCCAAAGCTGCAAATAGTACTTTTTGGGGTGAGACAGCTTCCACTGATCAAGAGACTAGAACTACTTTGTCATGCACAGTAATTAGTATGTAAGGTGATCGTCCTAATATGCCTCTGCTCTGTGGTCTGAGTAGTCTCAGGCTACACAGTGGCCTGTGTATTGAGGACAGTTACTCTGGGGATCTCGTTTCTCAGTGATAAGAGGCAAAGAGGAGTCTCTGGCTTAGACCCAGCTGGTTTTTGGCTGCTGCTGACATTCCACAGGCCATGGCTGAGGGAATGCTGCAGATCACTCCACTTTTAATCGTCCAGTTCGTTGTCCCATACTCAAGCTGACCCTCCTTCTCTACCCATAATTCCTCTGTTTTAGATAACTGCTCCTCCTCTTGGGTTGACCTCCCCAAAACTAGTGCTCTTTTCCTCTTCCTATCTTTCTTGTCAGTCTTTCAATGTAATCCTTGGCAGTGGAAAGTGACCCCCCTCTACACCCACAAACACAAGTTGCTCCAAGTCCAAGTTCAACTGCCTATGACATCATGTCTGGTTGCTGTGGGTAACCAGACAGCAGGGACGTGACTGTGGAGTGCACCAAGCTTCAACTAACTCCCTCTTTTCCCTCTTATTCCATTTAGTCCTTCTTACTTTTTACACACACTCAACTGTCTCCAATGGTTTGCCTGCAAAGACAAGGTCTCACCAGCAGAGAGCTCCTCATCCCAGCTTTTCCCAGCTTCTGTTGAGCAAAAGCCCTTCTCTCTCTCTCTCACTCGTGGCTAGTTGGCTAACCGTCCGCCAGGCAGACTGGCAGGGCCGTTGTCTGAACCCTCCATATGCCAGAGAACAGCAAGATAAGCTGAGACCTCTGTTACTCACTTTGGCTGTGACTGTTACTGACCTACTCAGCTCCACCAATAGCTGATATGAGTACATTGGGTTTTAACATGTATGCTCTAAAAAACATTACATTTATTTCCTTTGATAAGCCATACCAAGACACAGCAAGCATGTTGATAAGATCTAATGTTAAATTCTGTTCTGTTTTAAAAGTTTGGCACTGAGCTCAGATGTATGTGTATGTTCGCTTCACTCGCATTTGGATGGTGAATGTCCCTTTGGTGCCAGGGCTACATCTGTGGTGAGTGGTGCAGGTGGGAGCTCAAAATACTACAGGGAGCATCAGGATGAGAGCGGGCCTAATGCATGAGAGAAGCGGGAGGGGTGAGCGGGGCTGAATTGAGAAGGAATGCAGATTGTTTCCATGTGTGAGGAGGACAGGGGAGCCGAGTTGGCTGCAGGCAGGTGCGGTTAGCCCCTAATGAGAAAAGTTGTGTTGGTGATGGAGGAGGCCCAAGACATTGCAGCCCAGTGGTAAAGCGCAGTCAAAACTGTAACCACAATGTAGTGCAATTCTGGCCTCACAAGATGCACTGATACACACTGCGGGGCTCCTCAGATAAATCAAGCTAAAACACCACTGGCACCGCACCGCTTACATGCACTCTGGGTGACTTCTGAGGTACAGACCAACAAACCAACACTGAAACTAACAACTACAATACATTTACTGTATAAAAACTCAATGTGCACTTCAAGTATTATTCTTTTCAAAGAACATGGTTGAACAAAATTTGAGTACCAACAGTTTAGAATTTTAGGGTTAGTAATGCAGTTGATTTGATCTAAAGTAATGCTAAAGCTCCACTGTGACCTGATACCAGAGGGTCACTGATTTGAAAACCCACTTAAGTGCATACTATCATACTGTGCAAGACAGTTAACCTACATTGTCTACAAATGTGGTTGTGTGACTAGTATTTGGTGGTAGTCAGAAAGGCAGACTGGGAGTCACACCTGAAAAGTATCGATTAATGGAATGCAAGGTTTTTAAAAAAAAACATATTGTTCATTTATACTAACAAAACAATCTGATGTAAAATTTAAACAACACGGTTTTGTTAGTTTTATTTAGAACCCATTATTAACAAGTTGATACACCTTTTTTTTATTCCTTTTAGTGTATTTATTATAAATCTTGGCTAAGGTCGAACATTGCGCATGCTCTAACACCTGAGCCACCATTAGGTCCTCTTTTTCAAAATTTCAAAATTCATCATTCAAACCTTTTCAGACATGTTTAAGGTTACTTAAATCTTCAGTATATTGTTTTTTAAACATTATTTAGGCCTAGAAAAAATCTAACAAAACGCAACAAAATTATGTTACTAACAGCTCTGCGTGATTGCAGTTGACCTTGCAGGTGCTGCATTCAAATAACTTCACAGTTTGAATCACTGATTGTCAGGTTTACCAATGTGAAGGCTTTGAGTGACATGCTTGGTGCAGTGTACATGGCAGTACTTTGTAGTGGTTGATGAGGAATAGAGATAAAATAGACAAAACATGGCAAAGGCGTGGGGAAAGGTTGATGGGTGGATGTTAATTAAATGCGGGTGCTTGGCGGGGTACCTGAGTCTGCTGGGGGATATTCAGAAAGTTGTCCCGTGTTCCGATGCCGACAAACCGGTTGGGAGCTGTGGAGCCTGGCGTGGAGTATGCTACAAACAAAGAGAGAAGTGTGTACATGCTTTTACACACACAGATACACACTGAGCTCAGAGCTGAGCCTGCTTTTATTATTACTTTTGAGTTTTCTTATTGTCAGATCAAGTACAGAAAAGGTCAGGGAGACTGATGCCCTATGTGGCGGAGAATGTTCATTGTATTCTTCTTATGACTTAATATTAAGGGGATGTGCATATACTACTAAAGATTCTTTAGCATAACACAATAATATAAAGGGCATATGCTCCTTTCACAGATCAAATTTAGGGCAGTTTGCTCTCTGGACTCCAACATGGCGGCAGAGGAAAATTTTGGGAGGATGGGATGTATGGGGTGACAGTGACACGGTTACAAACAGAGGAGAGAGTGGCAGTGTAAAACATGAATGTGTGTGTGAATTAAAAAAAAAAGAAATTAGATGATTTTGAAAGAAAATGTGTGATAACAAGCATAGTCATAAAGAAAAAGACGCATAGCAGCATATTAATTTATAATGAGGCTTATATAAATAAATAAATAAATAATAAAGTGACATGTTAATCTGGGAGAGTAGGAGAGAAAAGCTTCATAGAACAAGAAGAGCAGAAAAAGTCAAAACCAAAAAAGGAGAAGGTGGCCCGGATAGCTCCGTCCAGTGCCCCATCGCAGTGTGCCTCTCCCGTGGCCCGACTCTTTTATTGCACCTGTCTGGGTTGAAACAAAACCTCACCACTCCTTGGTAACACCCATCTCTCCCACTCCCCCACTTCATATTTCACATACTTCACTAAGCTGATCTAAATAACTGTATAGTCTATACACTCTTTATATTACACTTAAAATAAGTTGTTTGATCTCAATATTTAATTGGTGTGTGAGCTGTGTGATTGTGACGACAGGGATTTGTTAAAGTGGAGCAAGATTTTTTTTTTGGAGTCCACGCCAACTGCCCTAATTTTGCTCTTTTGAAAAAAAAAAACAGAAAAAAGACAAAGAAACAAAAGGGAGGGTATGAAAGTATGCATATATCAAATAAGGTAGAAAAAAAGAGCTAGACTGTATTACAACAGTCATAGACAGACATGCAAAGTCTGTGTAGTTCAAAGGAGGCTTGAAGCTACAACATGCTGAGGGCCCTGCTCTGCTCCACTCTATCGAATTTAGAATAATGCATGTGCTAGAAGAAACCACCAGAGAGAGGGAGACAAAGTGAAAAGTTATAATAAGGAGAAAAAGGTCTGGAAAATATGGTTTGTAAAGAAACAATGAGGGTAAGAGTGATAGCAAGAGAGACAGAAGAGAATGAACGTGGATCTCTGGTTTGGCAAAGGCGTGGTTTCTGCCTTAACTAAATCTGAGATGTTATTCAGTCAATGACCTGATGTATATTGTACTTAGATGGGAAACTCCTGGAGGAGTTACAATGAGCAGACTGCAGACATAATAGAAGCAGATGCTCAACAACAAAAGTAACAGTAATAGTAGTAGTAAGTAACTAAAACTATTGCCACTGTAAATGTCGGAAATGCTTGTGATTAGATGCATTAGATTTGATTTGATTTGATGATTTGATTTGATAAAACGATAACATATAACTGGTTGGGACAAGAATATTTGTCTACCTCCTAGAACTATCTGAAGGAACCTACCTAGAGACTAGAAGGACATGAGGAGACTGGGGCAGTCGGAGGGGTTTGTGGTGGGAGTGGGGTAACTTACACGGAGATGCTGGTGAGCTGAGTCCACCATCAGTGGGCGTGCTGAGGCTTTTAGAGTCGGGCATGGGGAGGGGCACAGGGCGTGCCACAGGGGGTGGCGGGGGCAGCAGGAAGGAGCCCGGCATTTTGCTCTGGCCACCTCCATTAGGCTGCAGATGGATCATACAGATAGGGTGAGCATGACACCCCCAAGATCATGTACAGTGAGGAACCAACACACAGTCACATGCAAGGGGAACAAACACTGTATCTATAAGTAGACAACTACCGACACACAAAAGCAATCACCAAGCCCACAAAAACAGTATTAGCAGATGACTGAAAGGACACATTTTAAGACCTTGTATTTTAAAACATTAAAGACAATGGTAAAGTTGATGATGTAGTTGTAGAACAAAAACAGTTGCGAGGGTTGTCTTGTCTGTGCTGGTATGTAACAAAGGAAGAATGGATGAAAACTAGTTTACAGTGTAGTACAGTGTTCTTGAATAGAGATACAAGTGTGTATATTGTTTTTATAGTGTGTTTATGTCACCTCATTCAATATCAGTAATGAAAAGCTGTGAGCTTGTGGAAAATGTCACTTTCCTTACAGAGGCAAAGGCAAATGTTGTGGACCAATCGCTATTACAACAATCAGTGCTTCAAACTGAATATTATCGCCATTGACTGTGTAATTGATTGAGCTAAAAATCCCTCTTAAAAGCAAGGCACTGCACAAAACCTTTAACAATTTCCTGATATTATGTACTGGATTGGGGTTAAAATACTATAAGAAGTAAAAGTACTTACCTGTGCGCTGGGCTGTCCCGGGCTGTCGGTGCACACAAACTGCACAAACTCCTTAAGTGGGTCCTGGTGGTGATGGTAGCGTATGGTGGGGTGTGTGAAGTACGGGCTGGACTGTTGGATGATCGAAGAGGAGGGGAAGTGCAGAGCTGAGGCTGAGGCACGAGGACTCCCTGAGGCGACCACAGAAGGAGGAATGAGACAAGACTGAGACTTTATAACCATAACCATCATCATTTGCTAACTACAGCTTAGTTAATAATTAATACAAGTACCACCAAATTACAGCTTTTGGTAAGACCACACACACATATTTTCAGGTTTTGTTTAATTACTCATTTGTGATGTTTAATAATCAGCAGCATATCCTCACTGTGTGGTTGTGTCCAGTAGTGGATTGCCTCCACTCCCAGCAGACCACAGAGCGACTCCCCGAGACATAAGTCAGACATCCAGCCAGCCACACACACTAGTATGCAAGAGTACTGTATGTGTTGTCTGCTGTGAGTCTAGGACTCAAGTAATTTGGCCCGCCAAACCAAAAAGCCAAGCTGCTAGGTAAGAGAAGCCTGGCAAACAAGCATCTGTGCTTATGCCTCACTAATAACTCATGTGCATATTGGACTGACTGGTCAAACTTGTCTTGCCTCTTGCATCTGGTTTACAATTGAGTGAGAATGTGAATTCTTGAGTGGTTTGTCCTAAATGTGTGTGAAAGTGCAGCTTTGCTCTTTGCAGCCAAACTCTTACTTTGTATGTAATGTATGTGTGCTCAAATGCTGCCACAATGGTGCACTCTTCAGACAAGAATAATCAGACAACAGTCACTTTGGCAGCTCTCCACGTTGATACACAGCCAACAACACACCATAAAACATTGTCAGCTCTCAACAACGTCAAAGTTACAAGACCGATGCAACTAAACAGCAACAGTCCGACTAAGGCAGGGTTTGCTTCTCCTTCTGTCTACCCCCATCTTTCTCTTCATCCCACTTTCCTTCACCCCCTCCCATCATCCTCCAGTCTCTTTATAGAACCAAGGCTCCGAGGGACATTCCTTTTGGATGGCAGCCATTTTAGCACAGAGCACTCTACAAGAGTGTAAATTTACACATGCGTGTGTGGGTGCACTATTGCACAAACACATCTTTGAAGACTGTCTCATTACAGTCTCTTTGTTACATCGAAATCTTGACACATACACAGTTTACATGATAAAACTGTTCATATGCATAACTGTAATTTTTTTTAAATCTCAAGAGATGATGTGACTTAACTGCTTTAATAAACAACATAATGAAATCGGGTAAGGTCCAAATGCCGTTACTATAATGTGGGGAGCTCTGGAAGTTAAATTCAATATGTTTTGACACAGAGGGCAATGAGTCTGAATGACCTTTATGTATGTAAGGTCTGGTTTGGCACTGGACCAAATCAACCCGTTGAGACACAAATGGAATTAGAGGGAGACGGGCAAAGAAGAGGGTGTTTTATGGCTTTGAAAAGTGAGACACATTGGCAAACTTTAGATGTACGAGACTCTGGGAATAGTCTGACAGCAGATTGTGAAACTGTGATGATAGGATTGACTAAGTCCTAGGTCAGCAGGATAAAGTAACAGAATACAACTGACAAGCAACGTGGCCCTAAATAGATATGAGAAATGGACTGAATAACAACTACATTATATTATTTTATAAATATATCTATTTAGCAAAGTAATGCTATTGAATATGGTATGAATATGGTTTTAATGAGCATAGACAATTCAACAAAATGCATTAGGCCAACATGAGACAAATCAGTTATAAAAGGCATGATGCAGCAATGGTACCATGCAATGATTATTAAAACTAGCACACACAAAATGGATGGGTGGAAAAAGCTGAAAGAGAGAGAGAGAAAATTTTGCCAAGCCTTGATGATAGCAGTGAAGACTGAACAGGTGAAGCTCTTCAGGTGTCCTCAGCAGGACTGCAGAACCACTGTTTCCTGCTAGCTCCATATATTGGTTTGTTGTGTCTTGTGATTTAAATCAGACAATTTAGGATCATGTTTGACACTCCCTTTTCTTCTCTCTCTTTTTCAAAGTCTCCCCAAAGAGGCTTGGGGTCGTTGGGAGTCAGGCTCTCACCTGGTCTCACTCCTGCCAGCACAGGCAGCGGGTGGTGTGTGAACGCCATGCGGGGGGACCTCGTCTGAGAAGTCAGGGCGTTGAAATCAAACTTCCCCGGCTTCTTAAGTGAACCAGGCGAGGACAATCCTGGCGAAAAAAAATGGGATCAACAAAAAAGTGGAGGGAGAGGGAGGAAAAGAGAGAGGTGGTTTTAATCAACAGATTGTTTAAAAAAAATAATTTAATTTTATTCAAGGGGACTTGAACAAACATGATTTTGATTGAACTCATTTCTTCAGTTGGCAGTACTTTTTGGATGTTGGCCATTGACTAAGTTAGTTGATGAGTCAAATTCAGGACTCCATAAATTAATACCTATAAAAGCATCTTTTATTAAAAATGTTAACAATTAAATCATATCTTACGGTTACATTTGTATTATTAAGAAAAATAGACAGATGACTGTAGCCTAGTCTTTGTTTCAGATACAAAGCCCATCTGTAGCTACAATAGTCCTCTCTGTGCCACTGTATGTTTTGTGTCTGGGTTTCTCTCTCTCTTTCAGGTGCCAACTGCGGGCTTTTCTCTGTGTACGAGCACGGCCACCACACAGCCACAGTCAGCTACTTGTGGTCTGGTTTCAGCGAAAGCTCTCAGGCTGGCTGCACAAGAAGAAGGCTTCATTCAGAAATAGCACACTTTGTACAGTATGGACACGGCAGCTGCTGAGTGCGAAAGACAAGCAGACGGACAGAGAGAGGAGACAGAGGGAGACGTGGGAGACATGAAAATATGTGAGGGAGCAAAGCAGAACCTGTGAAAAATGCAGGAGCGTCTTGTTTTTCAATGCGTTGCTCTTGACGACTTGTATGAAATTGGGATGTCAGAAGATGTTAAATATGGTTATTATCTCACACTCACACGCTTAATGTCTCAGCACACGCAAAAGCACAGCCGCACACTTCATCACTAGCACAAAGCGTCCACAACACAGACATGTTTGCTGATGGAACAATTGACTTTCATTTTCTAATCTTCCTTACAAGTGAGTGATGATAGAGTTCTGTTTAGAAACTTTGTTTTGTAGTCTATTTCTGGGCCCCCTCCACATCAAACAAGGCATTAAATACGATTGGTGCTCATTTCTCCAGCTGGTGATGTGTGAAAGTCTATGGGAGTGTGGGGGCGTGTAAAAGCTTCCTTCTCTGTGTGAAAGAGTTAAGTCTCCAGCAGGTGGGAGTGAATATGTGTGAACCATTTATGTCTTTAGCAGACATATATTCCCTTTTTCCCCCAACTGTAGCGAGAGTCTGGGGGCGTATTGTACTGTCAGACAGATTCCAAGCATGAAGACAACCTCGATCCCACTTGTGACACCAATAGTTAGCTCTGATCGCTATGACATCGTCACACTAAGAGCAAACGGGAAATAAGATTGGTTTGCAGTGACTTTAAAATGGGAAACAACTGGAGGGAAGAACTTATATAGGACTCGAAGGACAGGGATTAGCCAGAATTAAAAATGTAATGGATCCATTAAATTTTTGGAAGAATCCAGTTGCACTGCAAGGTTACTAGATATTATTCTGATTTACTACGTCCTCAAAGTTTATTTGATTCTGGAATGTATATTTTGAATGGACACATCATGGCATCTAGTGCTGGCATGATTATATATAAAACATGATTGCATTACAGAATATCTTGTTAATCATTTAAAAAAACACAATATAAATTATAAAACTATTATTTAAAAAAATAAGCAACAGTTAAACTTGAGTGCTGAAATATCAGAGCTGAAGTTATGTCTAACTCTCACTAAGGGAATGTGAAAGATTATCTGAATAGGGTTAGAGAATGTGCAACTATTTGTGCCACAACTGCACTGTTCCTTTTCTGGCAAGCAGTCTTTCACTGGCAACCAATCAAGCACTCCCTTGATAACCCTTCTGTCTCCTTGCACTAACAGGCCTACCACCAGATGCGCCTCTGAAGCTGACACACACACACACACACACACACACACACACACACACACACACACAGCTGAAGAAAGACAGTAGAAAGAGTCTGAACAAGTGAGGAGAAGTCAGGGGATCCTCCTGAAATGATTTAAGCCACATATGGAAACCCAGCCATAACCCTCCATGGGCCTGTAACATTTAACTCAAAGTACTAACTGTGTCCCCCAACACCACAAATCCCCAGTGTCTCAGGAAATTTCACAATCATTTGGAACTAATATGAAATCATGGGTCTTTAACTTGCCTCCACTAGCCTCCACTAACCTCCCCCACCCCTTCTGTAGCCCCTGTGGAGCAGATGTCTCCAGCATCCTGGTGGATCTCAAGGCTACTTGCACACAGAAACACCATCTGGGACCATGCTTCAGCTGCGGTGTGTGTGTGTGTGAGAGGGGGCAGTTTGTGTGATTTATATGTATGAATGCATCTTAATACTGTAAACTAGTGTGTGTGCTCTTAGAAGAAGAGGCAGTGTGGACATGTGCACCTGTGTGAGACTGTGTTTTGGTTGGTGTGTGAGTGGTTGCTTGTTTACATACTCTCCACCTGGACGGGGAAATCCCAGATGAGCTTTGGGCTGTGGCAGGTGGGATCCTTCAGAAAGTGCACACACTAAATACCAAAATCACACATTCAGTTTTTTCTCTATGAAGTGTTTGTACACAACTTTCCAGGATTTCTCCCCAGTTAAAAAAATTGTAACTGTACTGTTTTAAATTCAAGTAGTTTGAGTTGAGTTAGTTTTTTAATTTAATTTATTTATTTATTTATTTGGACGGGACAGTGCACATTAATGAACGTACAATTGTATAGAGTCACACAACTTGACGTAAACATGCCGGATTTAGCACGGTGCTAATTTTCATCC
>JAVQKG010355327.1:0-17869 GCA_036025885.1 Hypseleotris bucephala | reverse complement strand
AAAAATTCAAAATTATGCATTGTAACTACTTTATTCAGCCAGAGTGAACTGCATTATGACATTAAACGATTGGTTTATTTAAAGTTCAACACAAAAACATTTTCTTTTCCATTCTTTTTGAGGGATCCTACATGAACAGGGCCCTGGAAAAAGAGTACCCTATACCCCCCCAGTCTGAAAACCTGTCCTGACCTGTAGTGATGCGATGCAGAGGCAGAGTGATGTAGGTCAAGTGGGAGTAGAGCAGGAAGTAGTCCTCTGTGCGATTGAGCTTGAGCCAGGAGCCGACGAGAGACCGCCCCGTTCCCGAAAGTGAGCGGGAGCGCAGGTTAGTCGCTGTGTGGATATCTAGAAAATATTTGTTCAAATTATTTCCCAAAAAACTTAAACCCCAATCAAATTTTAATTACATATTTATAACATTGGAATTTTGGCATTGTGGGCTTGGTTTTACCTTCATCATCCTCCTCCCTAAAGAACTCCTCACTGTCGTTAGCTGAATGAGACTTCTTCATCTCCGCGATTCGATTTCGAGGCACCTTTCGACGCAGTGAAGGTGAGAAGAAGGAGGGTCTGTTTCTTTCAGGGGTCGGAGGGGTGCTGAAAGATGTCACCTAGAACGAGACATTGAGTTGTAATTGTGACAGACTAAAGCAAAATACTACCAAAACTCCCATTTAGTACATTGTCAAAACACAATATAAAGATACAATTTGTATTTAAGATGAAAAACCTTCTTAGTCTGTATGCTATATTCAGAAGTCCTCAGGGGGCATAATTTTAGCTTCATCTCAGTCAAAAATCTTGCCAAGGGGAAAACTGTTTTTACGCACCTCTCACTACCTAATAATTAATTGATTAATTGAAAAACAGTCAACTGATTAATCAATTAGCAAAAATAATTCTTAGTTGCAGTGTTAGTTTCTTGATGTTTTTTTTACTGCATGTGGCTTGTAATGTATTGCTATTACTCTTTAGTTAACTGGAAATCCCAGAATATAACTAAGTGGTATAAGTCTTCAATATGTAGAAGTCACTCCTACCCGTTCGTGCATTGGTGACTGGTCCTCCTCTGTGTTGTAGGGGGATGTGTCGCCTGTGGGGACTCTGCTGACAGCCATTTCTGCATGACCTTTGCCTTGTGGGCCCTTCATTCTCACAAACTCCATGTTGTTGTATTTGTAATAACCAAAAGACATCCGCTGGGCCATTTTAGCAGCAACACTCACCTACAACACAAAAAAAGCTTGTTAGAACAATTGCAAAAATAAATAAAAGAAAAATAGATGGAATGGCAAGAGTGAAAATAACAGTGTCACACCAATAAGCTTCTGCAATGTCACAAATTTCAATCCAATTTCTCACCAAGATCTTGTATTGATGATGGGAGATGTAATTAATGTTAGGATCTGGACTCTGTGGTGGACAATTCATGTGTTAAAATATTTTATGCTCCCTGAACTACTCTTTCACAATTTGAGCCTGATAAATCCTGGCATTGTCATCTATGTCTGTGCCATCAGGGAAGAAAAAGTCCATAATGGAATAACCTGGTCATTCAGATAACCAGCTGACTGCATTCTTTGGACACATAATGTTGCTGAAGCTAGACCAACTTCAAGTTACCTATTTGCTTCCTCCCCTCTTTGTTATTGTACACAGATAATGGCATTTTGAACTCCAGTGTGAGTGTGTGTTGAGTTTAATCTCACCCGGTTGTCGTAGACCTTTCTCAGTGCTTCGTAGCGGATGGATCCCTGGAAGATGACTCCCTGGAAAGTGTTGCTTTTGTCACTTGCCACCAGCTCCACACACACCATCTCTCCCTCGCCCACTGTCATATCACTGAACACCTACAGAATTACAATACACCTCAAAGTCAGGCTCATTATACAAATACTAGGGATGCACCGATACTTTGGATATTGGTGTGATCCAGGCCTTTTAGCTGGATCGGTGGATCGGTAAATGTGGTCGATACTGGAATCGATATCATTAATAATACTTTTTCCTAATTATGAGCAGATAAAGTGGCAAATAACATTATATTACACTTTAACTCCAAAATGACAAAAGTTAGACATTTTTAGGATCATCTGGTCTTAGTTCTATCATATTTTGGTTTGAATTTTTTTGATAATACCATGCCATTAATTTTTGCATTAGTATCGGTGGATATTGGGTATCAGTCGATCCACAAAGGCCAAATATCGGGATCGTTATCAGGACTGAAATAGCTGAATTGGTGCATCTCTAATAAATACAATTTTAAACACACCTTACTGTATATGCCTATTTGAATTGGAAATCTGTTTTACTATCCTAACGCCCAAAATGCCCATTGATTCCCTACTAACAGAAATCACTAACATCTGCAGTTTCAGATTGCTACAAAACAGCACAAGTTTGGGATTAAATTAACTTCAGCATTACCTCTGCATGACCACAAAGCAAAAACAAACTGCAGTCTCCCAAAGCTAATACATATTCCACAATATTCCACACTCGTTAATGTAAAAACTATGTACTTTTCTTGGCATGTTCTTTGATTAATGCTTTTTTTAACCCTATGGCAAAAGCAGATTGTATCCATCCAAGTTCTTCATTCACAAGTGGTAATAAATACACACTGTAAAATAAGTTGTCCGTTTGCAAAAGGAAACATTTACTTACTTCCTCAAAGTTGTCAATCATGAAGAAGATATTTGGGTAACTCATCTTAGACTCTTCTCCTTTGCTGTCCATGGCATGTTTGCTGGGGGAAGCAAACACCTCCTACAAGAGTGGACCACATAATTAAAAAAAAAAGCTTTATTTGATTATATATAAGAAGGCCTAAAAGAGTTGAATGTAGCGGTTGTGTCCCACCTGACATTTCTTTTTATGAATGTGGATATCCCCTGCATCTGAGCGTGTACAGACAGCGCACGTCACCACATAGTCCAACTGGTAAAATATATACATGTAGATTTAGTTGAATGCATAACAGTATAATAAGAAACAACAACACAAACGTCTGTATAACTATGTTGTTTAAAGAGGTATAGTCCATAACTTTCCTAAAATAAAAAAAAGTTCAAACTAAAAATTGAAAAATGCTCAAAACTGACTATCTGATCCAGTTATACGAAAAATACCAGTTAGACGTCTGTAATCAGTTGAGGCCAGGGGAGTGGCTAAAAGGAACCCCTAATATGATTGGTCAGAGTAGTACCCCACCAACTGTAAATTGATGTTGTTGTAGAGGCCAATTTTAGGAAAGTTACAGACTACACCTTTAAATGTGCATTGTTTTATTACTTTTTGCAGAATAAGGTTCAAGTAGACGCTCTCCTCCCAATCGATATCTGGATCTCCGAGGCCAGGCAGTTTCTTTGAGTCTCTCCTGTACACCTCCACTTCCACCTGAAATGTATTCCAACTTGTAGTCAAACTGTACATTTTGTCTCATTTTTGACTTTCAATTTATAAAAGTGAAATGAAACTGGTGCTTCTGGTGTTGTGTGTATGATGACACTGTGACAATAGGACGTTTATCTGAACATGGACACAGGTAGAGACTGAGAGCACAAAAGGGACAAAAATATCTTTTATGTAATGACTTCGAGAAACTCCCCAATGGAAACTACATTGTACACTTTACATGTCATGCCCGGGGTTGGTTTGATTAATTATTGAACACAAAATATATGGTACTGCTTACATATTTTAAGGAGAAGTTATTTATTAATTTATTTTAAAATAAGGTTCTGCTGATTTTGATGATTTATTGGGCTTTAAATAAACTTTCACACCATCTACTCACCTTTTTGCCCTCAGTGTTGTCTGTGTTGACGTAGGACAGCTTCCTCCGTACATAGAACAGCATGTCGTCTTGTCGAGGAGCCCACTTCTCCATGAAATATGTGGAAAACATCCATGTCCAAAACACGATACGGTCATCCTTGAAGCAACCTGCAGCATCACATTTTATTATTATGACAGACAATACATGCGCTAAAATATTTACCGACGCAGGTAGACTGTAAATATTAATCTTAACAAAAATACTGTAGCCTTTACACAAACAGATCGACCCTGAGGCTGCTCTTGACTTTACTACAGGAACAGGCACCTGCCACCTAGAAACTATCGCCAAGCAACCGGAGGAGGGATGACATGGCATTAAGTTAAACTTCCTGTTTTTTGTTTGAGAATAAAAGCTTCTGATTCTGTAAGAGCCTCTGTTATTATCCTTTTGTTCATATTTTAGTGAAAATTTTATTAAAGATAATATTATAAACAGGACCTGCTGTCAAACTGAGCCTTCAGACTTGACATATATATATATATATATATATACATATATATATATAAAACTTTATAGCTTTAAATCATTCAGTATACTAATGGGCATTTGTATGCTTATTTCAGAGACAGCGGAGTTGTGGTAGGGGTTGACCAATAGGCTACATTATAATTAAATATATTAAAATGTAGATGTGTGCATTTTATATATTATTATTAAATTATTTCATTATTTCATTGTGTTGAAACATTCAACAAAAGTATCTATGGCTTAAGAATACAGTATAAAGAGAGAAGTATTAAACAACCACAGTTCACTGACTTCAAACCCAGAGTAACGCCTGTGGTCAGACTTCAGCCTCAGAGCCTGTGGATAATGAATGTGTGGGAGAAGTGCATAGTTCTGCAGCAGTGAAGACATTCACATGAACACAGCCACTGAGCTGTGGGTGTAGAGAGGAAATGACCTCTGGACTTCCTCCAGATCCACTTGGACCGGAGTCTTTGTCCTGACTTTTATAAGATATATGAATACAGAAGCACAGGTCGACTGCCATAGCTTTAGAGGTCAATAATGTTTCACTATTGTACCTTATTTAGTCTAATGAACTTTTAACGCTGAATTCATAACCATTTCATGTCACAGTAAGATGTTTCCTCTTTAAACAATGTCTTATGCTTAGCACCAGCAGCAGCAGGGGAGAGAGAAAGAAAGATTGATAAAAATGTGGTGTTATTTATAGCTGCACATCCCATTTTTGAAATACATCAGTTGTCTACAAAGCTTACTCAGAGATGAATTATGAGCCATATTTGGCCTGTAACTATGGATAAGTTAAGTTAATTTAAACAAAACAAACAAAAAAAACTGTGTGCCATGAGGGGTCATTCTTGGTGTCAGCTGAACCAGTGTCATGTGATTAACATGGTACGATGAAGAACTGATGACATACTGCATTTACCCTGAAGATATCACATGTGACATTCCTGAAGATACTAAAGGACACTCTGCTCCATGTTGGTAAAGATTTGGCAACAACTGTCTTAAAAACATATCAACCTACATGAAAACAGGAAGTGAAATGGGAAATGGCTATTGGTGAATTTGGTTGGAATCGCAGGGGAACACTTCTCCTGGTTAGATGGTTGCACATGTCACATAATGTTTTAATCTATGTCCAACAATACAACATAACAACTTATACAGAAATACAGCAGATATCTGTGGAAGAGGCCACATGCAAACTAATCTCTTTTTCTTTACCTGATGATGACAGCAATGTTAAAATAGTAGGCACAGCCCACACAGGCATGTGTACAAAATCAGGAGAGAAGGACAAAACTCTATTGATGTCACTGTCAAAATCAATTAGGCTACCTATAAAAACAAGCACCACAATAGTCCCTGGTGGTTAACCTGAGGCTGTAGTTTCATCTGAACTATCTCTTTATCTTTGTCTTACTTAAAACAATCAGTGAGCTTTAGGAAATTATTAATACTTTGCTTTAGCAAAATTATACAAATATAAAAGATGTGTCATTTTAAGTCTGTAAAACCCTAGAACTCACACCTAATGCTTTTGTTATTGTTTTCCATTAGTTTCACTCTCTGACATTATTGTTATATTTCATGGGCAAGGTGCGACAATTGTAACTAAATTAAAACACTGTTGCTATTTCGTGGGAAAAATGTCACTGTGGCGTGTCATTGAGTTCACTTGTCGATGGAAGAAAAAAATAACATTTGCCTGATTTAAATAAATATGAACAAAATGACTAGATATAGGTTTGGACAAAATAATTGATTTCACTTATCGGCTGTAGGCCTGCATATGGGCTTGTGACGAAATTGTTTAACATGGTAGAGATAACATAGACTACTGCATATTTGCGTCAGTAACATGTGATAATGAGTTGCTGGGGATTAATAAAGCGATCCATAAAAAGCATGATATATAGCCTAGCCTATATGCCGAGTTTCAGACTGTAAAACAAGTGTAGGCACAGAGCGTTTAAAGGGCTCACCGAGTCCACTAAGCTCCTGTCTAATGTTCAGTCGGTTCCGTTCATCGGCAATGGCCTTCAGCATCTGCCCCAGAGAGTGGTCCAGGTCTCCGTTGTCCTCTTCCAAAGCGGGCCCGACAGCCTTACACAAACCGGGGAGAGACGCCATCTCCGAGCTGGGATCATGACAGTCCAAGCTAACAACTACCGACAGAGGCTACAGAGCGGAGCGCAGACCGGCGGGGCTCTCTGCACCGCCAAAGGGAGCCTCCGTATCGGGACACGCCGAGTGGGGCACGGACCCCGCGCTCGTAGATCTGTGGCCAGAGAAAGGGGCAGACAGGCTGACCACAGGGGAAGACTGTCCCGTCTGTTGTGTAGATCAGCTGGAAACACCCCTCACACTTCCGGTAACAACACGAGGCTCTTAAAGAGAAACTGCACCCCAAAAGCGAGACGGAGGGTTACCGGTGTTACAGAGCCTTTGTGACCCCTTGTAACCAAATTCATACACCACGTACCAAATGTGTTATAATTGGATTAGAAGTTTAATTCTCCAATTAATCACATTTAGTAAAAATAAATTAATTCAATCTAATCCAGACAGACATGTCTGCATCTCACAACGTAAAATATCTCATCTTTGGGGGTTGCCAATTTAGCATTGAACATACTTCGGTCTAGATATAAACGCCGCCCACCCCGACAAAGCCGTCGCGGCTACCCAGTTAAATAAATCAAGTGCACTCTTTGTTGTAAGACAAAGGATGACGTCAGTGTCTTCAGCTCATGACTGTGTAATAAAAATTATTTATTTTACTAGACCTCTAAGACGCACAGTCTCATAATATAAAGTTTTGTCACATCTTACACAATGTAAGCTGTGCAATTTATTAAATAACATAAAAGTGAAGCAACCTAGCGAGTTTACTTTATGAACATCTACGCAGAGCCAACATTAAAAGTTAGTAATGAGACAAACAGTATGTGACTCAAATGTGAATTTATTTAAGTCAGATGAAACCTCTGTCTCTGCCTCCGGATCGTGGAGGGTAGTTTCTAAATGGACCGAAGGGGTCTTGGCGTGGCCGAGGTAACAGGGCGCGAGGGAGGGCTGGTCTCTGGTCATATTCTCCACCAATGATCCCTGGAACAAATGGCTCAAAGATGGGCACTACACCAAAGATATCTCGAGGGCTTGGATATGGAGGGAGAGAGCGGTGATGCCTTAGTCTCTGCCGTTCATTGCAAATCTTATAGTGCCTTTTGTAAAGCTGAAATATAAATTCAGTTGATTAATTAAGAAATGTTGAAAATGAATAACTTAAATATGTATGCAATTAAACATTTACAAGCAGTGTTTTTGTGTAACAGGTTGGTTATTTCTCACTTACCTCTTTCCAGTTAGTGTCTCTTGGTCTGTTCATAGCATCAGGGTCTAATGATAGTAACAGATGATAATAGTTTACATTATAACTTTCCTGGAGACACTTAAAAACATTTTATCACCAAAACTTTCTAAAAAATATTAGTAATAATGAATTTAATGGTCTATAGATCATTGGTCTATAATTTTATAATGGGATTTTTGCAGTATCCATGTCATGTAAAATATTTTTTTCCTAAATTCTTAAACATTTATAACCCCTCTGTTTAAAAGTATTACTTCATATGCATTGATTCAGCTCTCACCTCTAAAGTCTCTCAGAAAGAGGTGTCTCCACAACATGAAGTCTGAAGTGGTGTTGTGAAAGTGTTTGCTGACCACTGCCATCCTTGTAACAGAGCGGACGTCCAGTAGTCTGAACACCCTGAGGAGGAGCTCCAGTGGAAGAGCAGCTAGACCAAAGGCCACAGGCAAAGCCATGGCTAAAACACAAAAGAAAAGAAAACCAATAAATAAATAATAGTAATAAGTTGTTAAAGACATGCGTTAATTGCAGAGTTTGTACCTTCTCTGGCTGCAGCGATCAGGGGATATGCCAGCTGATCTTTGAAGATTCTGGACACTTTCTTCAGATTTTTGAAAGCTATAGCTGCATTCTTTTCTACAGAACATGGACAAAGCACCATCATTTTTTACACACTTAAACCAAAAAAGAACATTATATTACAATGTATTTTAATTGTGCACTGCCTACCTGGCCACTCATTGGTCACATAGTCAGAGGGGTTCAAACATAGCTTGTGATTCATATCAGCTGTCTCATTAATTTTCAGAGTGGCTACAAAGAAGAAAAAATGTTAGAAACTGAGCCAAAGCCAAAGCACCTTGAGATATAGCGCAGAGATAGAGGTGAATTAATATAATAATGACCATTGATGATAAGTGTAGAGCCAGTGCACACAGCAACTAAACATGCTACACTGTTTTCACAGAGAGCATGGGTGTACTTTAGCTTATAAACACCCCCTGCTCCTCTCCATCCAGCGGGCATGTCCACTGACTTCAGCTCACATTCCTGGGTAGACAGACAAGACAAAGTACGAGTAAACTAAAAATTCTGAATGAAATAATAAAAAGTTTGCCTAAGAAAACTCACACATAAAAGAAATGTAAAATGTAAATTGTCAGTTTGAAAAATATTACTCTTGAGCCCCCACCTGATGGGTAAATCCAGTTTCAAGCATCAACAGGTTTCCAGCCACAATAATGGCATCGCTGGGACTTGTGATGTTGGCTTCATGGTACAGGAGCTCAAGAGAATGGGGTGCCTGGCCATCCTCCGCCTCACTGCAGAGCATTGGCTCCCAACACGGGAGTGACGGTCCAGGGTCTAATGCCTCACTGTTTTCATCTGGGTCATCATCCATGAGACTGTCTGTAGTAGGGCTGCTGCAGCTGGGCTATAACAGAGAATTAAGACTGAAGTATGATACAGAGTGGTGTGTGGGAATGGGAAGAATTTGCCACACACCATAAATTTACTTGAGTTTCACTAATAGCCATTATTTTTTATTTTAACAGTTATTCTTTTAAAAGAATCCTGGATTCAGGCTGTGATCTGGATCATTCCCAAAATCTCTCTATCCTTGTGTCATTCCTGACCTTCCCATAAAATTTCATATGTTCAGTAGTTCTTGTGTAAAGTTGTTCAGAGACAGACAAACAAACCCTCATGAAGCTCCACTCACCTGAGTTGAGGACACTGCTGTGGTGGCAGAGCTGGAGGGCTGCTCAGTGACGGAGGAGGAAGCAGGGGGAGGAGCAGCGACATGTTCGGGCAGAATGACACAGATCAGATCTCCAGAAACAATGCTACAGGACGACAGCGTCTGGCCATCGTCTGAAAGAGGCTCTGTGCCATTCAGGGACAGACTGAACTCTGTGTCTGCACTGAAAAGAAACAGTAAAACATAAACAGTGTATCACAAATACCACTTAATAAAGGCTTTACATCACACACGTTTTGTAATGATTTCCTATGATAATTCCTTCCATTTCAGATACATTTAGAAGATACCTCAGACCATGTGCTGGTAGAAGAGTGAGTCTGATCTGATCCACAAGATCTCCTAAGGTAGGATCTTCTCCTGAGAGCTCCAAACGGCTGGTCTGCCTGTTGAGCCGAACACGCAGCTTCATGCTACAAAGAAAAATATACAGTGGAAATCAAAAGTCATGCAGCTTTGTACAAAATTGTAGAAAGATTAAATAGAAGAAAGGTTGCGGTTTTTCTAATGCGTCTAACATGCCATTTTTAAAGTCTTTAATATTTTGATGAGTGCATTTAGCCATTAATTTAATAGTAATTTGTTAATATTTGTTCATATACTGTAAAGAATCAAGTCAGAAACGCAGTGAAGTCGAAAGATTCTGATCAAAGTTACAATAACATTATTACTTAACTGCCACTGAAGAAGTGAATACTATCCATATCATATAATAATAAAATTAATGACAATATTATTATCAATACAATACACAATACAAGAGAGGTTTCGGTTTTTATTCTGCAACGTTATTTTACCTTTCTTACAAAATATAACAACACAAAACAGCTAGCTTACACGCAGCGACAGCATTTGTTAAACAAGATCAGCTGGTGTTAGCTAAATTATTTTAGTAAGAAAACTTGACACTTACTTAGTTGTTGTAAATGACAGTGTTGTTCTTGCAAAGAAAGTTTCAGTTTTGTTGCAAACATGACTGTAAACAAAATGAGCTCCAAAGCGGCGAACTGACGACTTCCGCTGAGGAGGCGTCAACATAAAAGCTTTCAATGATGAAAAAGTATTGTTGAGAGCTCTCGATGTAGATTATTTTGGGAACAGTAAAACAAAGCAGCGTTACACTGATCATATCATAACACAACTTTAAATCTTCAGTTTGTATTTTCTTCATTAATTGAAGTGTGTGCTTTTATTTTTAAAGGGGAACTCACTACCACGGAGCTCTCTACACTACAGGAGCCTACAACTACGACAACCCAGTAGTTCTAAGCTTACAAAACATGGTTGTCTTCTTCTTCTTGTACAAACATACAA
The DNA here is from genome assembly GCA_036025885.1 of Hypseleotris bucephala. Classification (NCBI taxonomy): domain Eukaryota; kingdom Metazoa; phylum Chordata; class Actinopteri; order Gobiiformes; family Eleotridae; genus Hypseleotris; species Hypseleotris bucephala. Next base: position 7,090 of record JAVQKG010355327.1, on the reverse strand, counting down.
ACCAGTTACATTTCACACTTATGCTCAACAGGTCCGCTATATCAAATTGCCAAAGAAACGAGGAAACAGCTTTCCCACATAGGTTATTTAACTGTATGGGCTTCCGTACTTCTGTGATGACAAGACAACCTGGCTACAGCCAAAGGCTACAGCCGGTATCATCCCATTTATATTTGTAAAACATAATTAACTTTATTGCCAGAAGAAATGAGTCGAAGCTACAACGATGAGCTGCAGTACTTGGACAAGATCGGCAGTAATTGCTGGCGCATTAAAAAGGGCTTTGTGCCCAACATGCAGGTGAGGCACAAGCTTTTAACGTGGTTAGCTTCTAGCCTATGGCCCACTGTGTAAGTATTGCACTGTACCATGGAGCCTGCATTTAGGAATGGATTTATGAGTTTATTAAAAGCAACATCTAAATATTTTATTAAAATGTTTGAAGATTTTGTTTTGTATTGTTATGAAGAAGCTTAGGATATATTCATTAAACTAAATATGACCTGCTTTGGTCAAGGGGGAATAAATTAAATATAGCCTATTGCACAAAAATAGATGTGACATTTGAAAACAGCTGTGTGCAAAAACTAAATTAGAGACTTAGCTTAAAATTTTAAATGGCATTTATCTGTCTTTGCAAATGACCTCTTTAATAACCCTAACACAAGCATCATAATAGCTTTACTGAAATTGGTTTACTGTAAACCTCCCTCATTTCAGGTTGAAGGAAACTTCTACGTGAATGACTCCCTTGAAAAACTTATGTTTGAAGAGCTTCGCAATGCCTGTCGAGGAGGAGGTTTGTGCAGTTACTTTGTTGTTATGAAAATCATATCATTTGGACTTTCAGCAAGATATATTTTGAAGATCTAAGATAAAATTTGTGTCATCATCTAAAAGAATTGGTTTTCTATTTAAGGTTTTGGTGGATTCCTCCCGGCAATGAAACAGATTGGAAATGTGGCAGCTCTACCTGGAATTGTACATGTAAGCTTGAATACAAAGAATCTCATCCCAAAAGCGTGTGTTCTACATTTGATACAACATAATTCAATAATTTTACAATTTCTCTTTTCATCATTCTCTGACAGAGGTCTATTGGTCTCCCTGATGTCCACTCTGGGTATGGGTTTGCAATTGGAAACATGGCAGCTTTTGACATGGATAATCCTGATGCTGTGGTTTCCCCAGGTGCGTCAGTAGATTTTTGTAATGAAATATGATACATAAATATAATATGTGTATTACTGATTGTTATTTTAAATAGCTTAATAACTTTAATTTAAATGCCAATTATGTGATTAACCTGTTATATTTAATGTGTCTGTATTTCTTCAGGTGGTGTTGGTTTTGATATAAACTGCGGTGTCCGTTTGCTCAGAACTAATCTAGATGAGAGAGATGTTCAGCCGGTGAAAGAGCAGTTGGCTCAATCACTGTTTGATCATATCCCAGTGGGAGTTGGCTCCAAGGGCGTCATTCCCATGAGTGCCAAGTAAGTTTGAATTTTGCCAGTATAAAATGCCTCACACAGTCTCCTCTATTATTGCCTGTCTATCTGATTGTTGTTAGAGATCTGGAGGAGGCTCTGGAGATGGGGGTGGACTGGTCTCTGAGAGAGGGCTATGCTTGGGCTGAGGACAAGGAGCACTGTGAGGAGTATGGCAGGATGTTGCAGGCTGACCCCAACAAAGTGTCCTCAAAGGCCAAGAAAAGAGGACTACCACAGGTATTTACATTAGAAACATGCTTTTCTTTTAGAACATAAATAAAAACAATGTTGTAATAATCACTTATAATCACCACTATTCTTCTGAAGCTTGGGACACTAGGGGCAGGAAACCATTATGCTGAAATTCAGGTGGTGGATGAAATATACAATGACTATGCCGCTAAGAAGATGGGTATTGACCATAAAGGCCAGGTATGTGTGATGATCCACAGTGGAAGCAGAGGACTTGGCCACCAGGTTGCCACTGGTAAGTCTCTAAATGTTGCTCAACCAACAAATAGAAACAAAATGTCATGAAGTTTCAGACAAATTTGGCAGTCACATATTGATAATAATATATTGGATCCTTTTGCAGATGCCTTGGTTGCTATGGAGAAGGCAATGAAGAGAGACAAGATCACAGTGAACGACCGCCAGCTAGCCTGTGCTCGTATCTTTTCACAAGAAGGACAGGACTATCTGAAAGGCATGGCCGCTGCTGGGAATTATGCCTGGGTCAACCGCTCATCTATGACTTTCCTTACTAGACAGGTGTGAATAAAAAGCAAGAACCGTAAACCATGAAAAATATAAGCAATGCGACTGTATTTTTTTTTTTTTATCATCTAGGCCGTTTCTAAAGTTTTTGGGACTACACCAGATGACTTGGACATGCATGTAATCTATGATGTGTCACATAATATCGCCAAAGTGGAGGAACACATAGTGGACGGGAAACAGAAAACTCTCTTGGTCCATCGTAAAGGCTCCACACGGGCGTTTCCTCCACACCACCCACTCATTCCTGTCGACTACCAGGTCCATCCATTTAATCAATTATTTCAGATATGTAACAAGAAATAATGTGACAAAAAATAATGAAAAATATTCTTCTGTCTAAACAGCTCACAGGTCAGCCGGTGTTGATAGGAGGAACAATGGGAACCTGCAGTTACGTCTTGACGGGCACAGAGCAAGGGATGACAGAAACGTTTGGGACAACATGTCATGGAGCAGTAAGAGCTTTTTACTGTATTTCTACTATAGCATAACAGATTAAACATTTTATAGATTCAATTTTATTTATATCAGATGATTTCACTAATGAGATGTAATATGTATATAAAAATAACAATAGACAATAGACAAACAGACTACATCTCCTGTCCTAAGACCCTCATTATATCGGCGAAACGCGAGAATCGCGTTCGGCATAATATTTTATGTTCAGCACTATGTGGAGAATCACTGTACCAAGTTTGATAGCTCTCCGACATAGTAAGAGTATCCAGAGTCCCATAGGGATCAACAACATGGTAGCGCTATAGAGGCATTTTTTAGTCAACCGTGATAATTTGCATATGTCCACTAAATAGACCCTGGCCCGGGTCACTGTACCAAATTTCATGAGATTTGGTTAACGTTCACTAGGAGTAATGGCTCCTATAAAATGCTCAAAATCATTAATTTGTTAATTAATCAATTATTATTGATCGAAGAAGTACCAAACTCAATCTAGTTCAGCGTCTTTATCATATGTAACTGTCCAGCAAGTAAGAAGAAGATGGGGCAAAAACTATTTGAGTTATTGCATTTTCAAATTTGATCCTTAATTAATTAATTACTTAATTAAAATTCATCGCAGATGTACCCAAATCGATACAGTTCGGCGTCCTTATAAGGTCTAAGTATCTGCAAAGTTTAAAAGTGATAGGGCAATTCGTGTTTCGCCGATATAATTAAGGGTGGCTAGAGACTGGGACGTGGACTGTGGAGGACTAATGCAATAAACTAATTATATCTGCAGATACTGTACACCCACAGTGGTTTTAGTTATTACAATTCTCTGTAAATACACTAACAACTAATCTACAAATTACATGAACTTTTAATTAAGTTGACTGAGCACAATAGTGAATGGGGGGACTGTGCACAATCGGTCTGTACAAAAGGTCTCAGACCAGCATGTTGTACAGGATTACATTTGCAAAGCATTGATATCATATTAAATATATCCCTTCTCGGAACGGCCTCCCGGTTTGTTTTATTTGTTACCTAACCCGCGGCGAGTGATGTTACCTCACCTCACGGTCCTTTGGGAAACAGGGTGCAATTGGATATTAAGAGATAGAGCCAAGACAAATCTGAAAATGGATGTTTATCGACAACCTCCGTGTACAGCAGCAGAGGAGAGGATGCAGAATTCACTCACTACTTTGTCTTACACAGGTAGGCACATTTACTTATGTGTATGAGAAGTGTGGTTTTAATGCACCAACGTATTTTTTTAATAAACAATACCTTTACTTGAGTACAAATTTGTATACACAGCAGTGAAAATTTTTAATGTAATTTTTCTGTGCCTTGATAAACATTATTTTGTTAAAATGTTATGAAATTATATAAATGTTTTTAGTATTAGATTAGTTTTGCTTGAAAACACTGTATTTACGTTTGTTTTTCTGATTACATCACTACTAATAATTCAGTACCTTTATTCACCAAATAATGTATTTTTACTTTTCATTTCTACTTGAGTAATCTTATTTTGAAGTAATAATACTTTTGGTCCAAATGTCTCATCCTCTCCCCATCTCTGTGCCTTGTACACAAACTCTTGTACAGATCCGAGGCAGTGTGCCAGCTGTCATACGCCCAAACGTGCATAAATTCATCATCAAGATAAATGCAGTTTTCCTGGCCTCATGGCGTCAAGCTGTCTCCTCAGTATAAGCTGGAGTTTATTGGAAGAGAAATCATTAAGGATAAGTTTGACTCCCAGCAGACGTCTTCTCTGCAGGCTACAAGAACCCGCCTCTGTCATGTCTGTGGACGGGCGCGGATCAGATACAAGAGAGCAGTTTGATGGACAATATAAAAGTGTAGTGTCTGGGGTGTCTTCATGGAGATGCCCATCTGCTGCTGTATGCAAAGTACATACTAAAACGTAGCAGTGTAGGTATTAGGCAAAACAATGTGGTCAACAAAGTGATAAAACTTACTGTAGCTTTGCAAATAGACATCACACAGACTGTCACATATTCATTGTATTCACTATTTTATGTGGAAGGTAGATCACATAAAATAGTGAATACACTAAACAAACATCCTAAATTTAAAGATGTTTGCATGTTCTGGCCCATGTAGGAAATTGCTCTTGACGTGTTGCCTAATTGGAAGTATTGGTCAAATTAAGAGAACCAAACTGTCCCTAAAATTTAAGAACATAAAAACAGTACCAAAACTAAATGTTGAATCTGTATGTGAAGTTAGTACACTATTGTTTTTGATAGACTTTGAATGAGCCCAGCTGATCAGAGTCTGTGACAGTGTATCTGAGTCACAACCACCACATGAGCACAAAACTTTTGACCAATCAATATAAATACGATAGGATTTACAAAGAACAACTTTATTAACCCTGGATATGTAACTGCTTTCTTAGAATTTGTAGCGAGAATAACTTCTCTGAGAAAAAGAAACATATTGTTAAATCAAGCTACTTATTCCACCAGAAAGTCATTCAATCAACAGTGGCGCTATCCTACATACAAGTTAACATCAGCTTTCTAGCCTCAGTCCCTTCAGCTTATGCACAAGTTGAATTGATGTATGACCCACACTTTATGCATGAACAATGTTAAAAGACCTCAAGTGTAAAAGTGCCAGGCCCTATATAGACACATCCAATGAGTGAATATAAATAAAGTCAAGTAGGCCATGAATCACTGCGCTAAAGAACTCCATCTCTGTCCTTTTACTTCGCAGCAGCCTTGACAAACACCAATAAGACCCACTAGACAGTGATCAATCTGAATTACATTTACAAACTACTAAAACAATACTCACCTTTTCTCCTTGCTCAGCGGCCTATCCCTGCAGCAGAGAAGGAAATAACGTATTAAACTCAAAGGTCAGAGCTCAGATAATACACATGGCGCTGTTTGCTAATAGCCGTGTACCTGCGGAGGGAGCTATTGATCAGGTCCCATCCAGGCTGCACCCATACAGAGGGAAACAGTCATGCTTCTTGCTATATCCCAGGATGAGGATTCACCTTGGGGCTGGGAGAAATGGGGGAAGATACTTCCTGTGTTGTTGAAGATTGGAGGAGTCTAAAACTATTTTTGTATTTTGTAAAAGGTCAAAATCAAGAGTTGTTCTTGTAATTATTTCTTAGAAAATGCATTTTAATCTGTATTCTGTCAATCTAAAAAGCATATGTGGCTATCTCAATTTTGTTTAGGGGCACATGTTTTTTCTCAAATCATGGTGCATTTGAACTTTCTAGGGAATAAAAGCTTCTAAAATCCTCAAAATCTTCCCTCATCTTCACCTCATAAAGATATAAATTCGAGGTCTGAACTAAATATAAACAATCACATGGTAATGGCAGGGATTGTAATATTTTTAGCAAATGTTTTGTGTGTGTTATGTGTTGCTTTTGGTCAAAATGGGGACAATTGCAGGGTTTGTAAAACACTGGAACAAATTAGTGTCCCATAAGATATTTCTGGGACATGGGACAAGGAGCATGAAACTGAGACCGTCCCAATTGAGTACGGACATCTGGCCGAATTCTATCTACTGCAAAAGTGACATGGCAACAAGAGGATTCAGGGTTTGATTTCCAGACCATTTCCCATTATTTATTCCTTGCAATGGTGAAGCGATTTCCCCCTGCCCCTCAAATGCTGCCCCACTGCCATGGAAAAAAGGGTTAAATGCAAATAATAAATGTTCTTATGGGGACAATAAGGTCTACCTTACATGCATCCTTATCCTATCACTTTTCCAATCCTGATACAAAATTATACCTGCTTATGATCAATTGTTTTGTCCTCTATAGGTCTCAAATGGCTAAATGGATTGAATACCAGTGCTCTGTTCAATCTTGTGTTAGCAACGCAAGTTTACATTTATATTGTGCTCTCAATTATATCCAGATTTCTATGCAAAAATCCTTTCTAAGTCTTACTTTTGAATGGCTTCTACAATGGATTCACACCTATGGTAAACTGCAAATTCAAATCTAAATGAAAATATAACTACACCAATATGCTCATATTATTTTGATAGGTGTGTTAGTATAAGTATCTCGGGGCAAGCTACTAAATTGATCACACAGTGCCGGCCCTATCTGGCGCCCTAGGCGAGATTTTTGCCAGCCCCCCCCAACAAACAAAACTTTGTACAATGAGCATCTGGGTCTATATAATTTTTCTGTACATGCAAAAATTACGCCAATTTAGAAAATATATGGCATTAAATGTAGACTTTTTTTTCTAAATCAGGACTTACAATTTCCATAAAATAATAACAAATGAATAACACTTATGGCCCCTAGGTGGACACTACCAAATCTGAACAGGACAAACC